>BFEA01000024.1:4661770-4673632 GCA_003427395.1 Chara braunii | reverse complement strand
AGCGCTCACCTGGCCGATTCCTCGATCATGGTACATTAGCACTCTCGTCAGTCGGTTCACTTTTTCTGTTCTTGGAGTGCTCGCATCAAAGCCAGCCCGTTCGCCTTCGCTCGCCGAGCGCACGCCTGGCCGATTCCTCGATCATGGTATATTAGCACTCTCGTCAGTCGGTTCGTTTTTTCTGTTCTTGGAGTGCTCGCATTAGAGCCAGTCCGTTTACCTTCGCTCGCCGAGCGTGCACCTGGCCGATTCCTCGATCATGGTACATTAGCACTCTCGTCTGTCGGTTCACTTTTTCTGTTCTTGGAGTGCTTGCATCAGAGCTAGTCCGTTCGCCTTCGCTCGCCGAGCTCGCACCTGGCCGGCTCTTTCCCTTCCAGCTTGGCATTGCCCTTGCAATTGACCCCTGTTACGAAGCCGCCTCATGAAGATCCTCGGATCACCTGGTGCAGGCCGATTTCGTTCCAATGATCTCATTTCGTTTCTGTGGTCGAGGCCCCCATTTTCTATCCTTTTCTCCCGGGTTTCATCAGTGCGAGTTCTCGATTCGACCCCCTTTCTGCCCGGCCCATGGTCGCGGCTCTTTGTCATCATGTTTCCTCGACCCTGGCCCCATCTGGGATCAGCCGACGGGTGAGGCAGTTTTCCTTCCCCCCCTGGATCAGTTCCTTGTCGCTGGCTAGCTCGTCTGTCCTTGGTGCTTCTCCGGCTCGCCTCAGACTGTCCCGCTTGACACCTCCTTCCTTTAACCGCAGTCCTCCGGCCGTGCGTAACCAGCCTTCGTCGTGCCCGGCCATAGTATTACATGCCGCCCATTGTAGTCCACCCCTGCCTTCCTTAGGTCCCCTCCTTCCAAATTTTTGATAACCTGTCTCCAGGCTGGCCACCATCCCCCAGCTCTCTGGTTTTGGCTCTGAAACCCCGATCTTTGGGATCCGCGTGCTCGAGCTTGCGACCAAGGTTTGAACAGCCACACCAGCCAGCCGAAGGGTTACTATGAAGACTCGGACGCCCAAGGACATCCTTAACCACCACATCCACATGCATGTATACGTCAAAACCACGCAAAAACAGCAAAAAAGGAAAAAAAACGTTTTTTATTTTCAAAGAAAAAAGTCTTCGGCTGGTAGACAGTCGCCCGACAACCAGCCCACACCCCATTTCTCGCCGTCTCGAGCGAGCATTCCCGTAGCCTTCTTTTTTGACCTTTGCCCCTCACCCAATTGTTACCGTGGGAAGGTATCTCTCATTTTCCCATGGTTGGTTTCATCCCATACCCTCCGGTTAGATTACGGTCGCCTTTTCTTTCCTACCAGTCTTAACCGTATCGCCTAGTTACGGCACTCTTCATGACACACGGCGCACCCCTCCCCGGGACACTGGTCGTTTCTAACAATGGTACAATATCTCCTTTGGGGTTACGACTCGTTGCTCCCATGACACATGTTTCTCTAACTATGGTACATTCTTTCTTTCGGATCCGTGTCCCCTCTAACCATGGTACTACACATGTTTCTCTGACTATGGTACATCACTCTCCCTTTTCTCCTCAAGCGACTCTATCCCCGTTTCCGTCTCCTCATCCTCTTCTCGCGCCTCTCCCTTTTTCGTTTTCTCTCTTCTCTCTCCCGTTTGATTCTCAAGGTTTTCCTTGAGGTGTTCCTTCTTTCTCTTAGCCTGCATTTTTCTAACCGGTCTGTGTCACCGTCATCCTCTCTGGTTCGTTTCTTCTTTCCATGGGTCTTTGGTAGGGTAAGTTTTCGAACCTTAAACCCCCTCTTTGGTGGTCGAGAAGAGGCCCCTTGATTGGAGGTCTCCCCCTTTTCGTAGGTAACGGCCACTTCCGTGTCAATAACTTCCTTCTCTTCCCGCTTCGGCTCCTCCCCAAGGGTCCCTCTCGATCGGAAGATTTTGAGACGAGCCCCCGCGATAGGGTCCCGTAGCCTACTCCCATCTAATTCAGCGAGCATGTAAGCCCTCTCATCCAATCTCTTTAGGACCCTATACGTCCCCATCCATCAGTTTGCCAATTTTCGGCTCCAGGTCTTCTCTAACGATGAATCGTACATTAAAACTAGGTCGTTAATCCTTATCGGCGTTCGTCGGACCCGTAGATTTTTGTCCCACCTTTCTTTCCCTTTCACCCTCGCTTTCTCGATGTTTGCTTCCGCCTCTGTAAGTCCGACGTCCAGATTTACTGCTATTTGCCATATCCGGGCCCCCAACAGCTCACACCTGGTCATGTTGGTTTCCATGAGACACTTGTCCAAGTGTCGACGTGGAACTCGATGGGCAGGGGACAATGCCTACCGAACCAAAGGGTGTAAGGGGGGTATCCCGTGCTTGATTTGACTGTGATGTTGTCGGCCCAAACCGCGTACCGCAAATACTTCGGCCATTGCTCTGCGCGACCCTTGCACCATTTTGCCAGGGCATCTACAAGCGTTTGGTGACCTCTCTCTACCGGCGCATTGCTTTGAGGGTGATAGGCGGTTGTATAAACCGCCCTGATTCCTGTTTTTTCCAACAATGTCTTGACCTTTTGGCTCAAAAATTCCGCCCCCCTATCCATGACTATCTTTCCGACACACCCGTAACTAACGATGTATTCTAGGAGAAAGTCACTCACCTCCTCGACCGTCTTTTTCTTAATGGCCTTCGCCTCCACGAATCCAGTGAGATCGTCACGGAAGTTGATTATGTACCGGAGTCCCCCGACTCCTTTAGGCATGGTTACCAAGTCAACGTGGACCTTTTCGCCCGGAACTGTGGGTAGTGACGGAACTAGGGGCTCCTTGTAGCGAACGGTAGCCCTTTTTTGGCAAGCTTCGCAGGTCGAGCAATACCTTTCGACCTCCGCGTACTGCCAGTCCCACCAATAGAGCCTACAGGCTTTATCGAAGGTCCCCTTTACCCCTCTATGACCCCGACGACCCCATCGTGCAGCTCCTCTATGATCGCTCTTCTTTCCTCTGGATCGCACAACACTCTCATGAGAATCGCAAACTTGGTCGGTCTCTTAAAGAGATGGTCACCTCGCAGGCAATATCTTAGCGCCTCTTGCTGGATTCTCTCGGTCCCTCTCTCCCTACCGGCTAAATACAGCCCTATGTCCCGGTACTTCCCGTCGTAGAGATTGGCGAGGAAGGTTCTATGAGTCCCCCCCTCTCCCCGGATGGGTACTGCCACTTGTACCCTATTAGCCGCTACTTGGATTACCTCCCCCTTGGCCATCGACAATGTCACTTTCTCGAGCTTAGGTAGGTCCTCTTCCCGGATGGGAAGTCGGGACAACCCGTCCTCAACCTGGTTTTTGGTCCCGGATACCCTCTCGACCCTATAATCGTAGTCTAATATGTATCATCCACCGAGCGATGGTCGGATTGGTCAATGAGAAGTCCTTTTGAAGGATTGTTGCCACTACGGTGGGGTCAACCCTTAGGAGAAATTGTCGCCCGTATATGTAATGGCTGAAGGCCTTCAGGCAATGCAACACTCCCAATACTTTCTTTTTGAACTGGCTATAATTTCGCTCAGCGGGGTTCAAGGTCCTACTCTCGAACCGTAACGGTCTCTCCTTCCCTGCTCCATCCTTTTGAGATAAGAGGCCCCCTAACGAGTAAGGCCCCGCGTCCGTAGAAACTATGAATGGGCGATACTCCTCGTCCTCGAAGAACGGAACTCGTAGGACCTGCCAACCTTCGCGGAATTCCTCTTTTAGGGCTTCCATGGCCGCGGCCTGCTCCTCCCCCCAAATCCATCCTCCCGATTTCCTAAGGAGTCGTTTAAGGGGTTCCGCTTTCTCACCGTAGGCCTTTATGAAGATCCTCCAGTAGCCCACCACCCCTAGAAACTGCCTAACTTCCGTTATCGACTTGAGCGCCGATGGCCAGGTCATCAATTTCTCTAATTCCCCGGGATCGTGCCTCCGCCCATCCTTGTCGCAAATGAAACCCAATATCTTGATGGACGACACGCCCCAGCGACTCTTAGTTCCGCTCACCGTAAGGTTGGCATCGTCTAATTTCACCAGGACATCCCTGACATTGCTCATGTGGCCCACTACGAACTTTCTTACCCCGGGAAAGACCTCTGTCTCATTCCGTTCGACTGACCCTTTTATCGGGAAGTCGTTAAGAAAGACTTTCACCCTTCTAGGTATGAATTCCTTGAGGACCGCAATCATGGCTCTTTGGAACACCGCCACGTCGTTCGTCCACCCCATTGGTACCACCATCATTTGGACCAGTCCCAAAGGCGTATGCATGGCGGTCATGTGCTTATCCCGGTAGTCCAAGGGAATCTTATCATACCCCGAAAAGAGGTCGCAGATTGAGTAGATTGAGCGGCCAGCCGATCCTTCAGTGAGTAGAACTGCTTCAGGTATGGACCCTACGCCCCTTATGGTCACGGTGTTGGTTCTTTGGAGATTTTGGATCCACCTCAACTTGTCGCTCCCTCCCTTCCTCAGAAAGAACCATTTGTTAGAGTACGCACTCTCGCAAGGTTCTGCGACGAAAGTCCTTATCTTCTCTTTAATAAATGTCACTATCTCCTCTTTCTCCTTTTGAGCATACTTCCACTGGGGTCTATCTTTCTAAGGTACGTGAGGAATCGCATGCATCCGGGCTGGCTTAGCATATCTCGGGTCGATTCTCCCCCTTTCCGAGTCATCGAAGGCGATGGCCTTGTCGTAGCCCCTTAGGGTCATCGTTACGAACTCCCTCTCTTTGTTCGTGAGGTTCCCGTCCCCTATGTCCATCTTAGCTAACCTGTCTGCGGTAATTCTCTGCCCTTCGGTTTCCTTCCATTTCCTGATGATATCGGCGATTTCTTCTTCCGATATCGAAGTTTCCCCCGTTTTATCCCGGCTGACCGTGGCGGGTTTCACCTTTTCCGCCACAGTTTTGTGGTTCTTTATTCCGCCGACTAGGGGGATTCCTCCAAAAAAGACAGTCTCACACATCCACTGAACTCCTCCTCCTCGTCCTCCTTTTCGTACCCTATCCCGTTGATCACCATCCTGCCCCCGACATCTTCGACCTCTAATCGGTCCCCCGGGGGTTCCTTATCCGTAAAGAGCGCTTCCTCCAGACGGACTTGGCATACCCTCGATTGGTTCCCCTTCCGTCTAGGAATGTTGGTCCGGTTCCGCTCATCTTGCGCGTCCACGGTCTTCAGGACCACCCGGATTCCATCCGGACTTTGGATGGAGAGGGTCTGACTTCCATCAGGTAAGTCAACCGTGGTAGCGTGAACCGCGCTCAGCCAGGTTCTACCGAGGATCAACTCGGAGGAATACTCTTTCACCGAAAATATTGGGACCGAGGCCTCGACGCCCGCAACCTCGATCACAGGGGTGTGACACACCCCTTCTGCCGGTTGTAGCTTGTTATCCGCTACGACCATTGACATCGATACCCCCCTACCTATCTCCAAGCCTAGCTCCCGGGCAATAGAGTCTCTACATACCGTGGATTCGGACCCATTGTTTACCAGAGCCCTCATCTTCTTCTCACTCACCACCGCTTCTAGCTGGTCGCTCCCTAATACATAGAACTTTTTGGCCTCCTCCCCCGAGAAGAAGTTAGTCGGCAGCTCATCCATAATAATTCGGGAGGACTGTACTTTTTCCTTGGCTGGACCCTCCCCCGGTACCGTGGGTCCTCCGACGAGCGAGACTCTTACCTTCTTCGTGATGCTTAGGAGTTCTTCCCTAGCGCTTTTGCTGGCTGCTAGGTATTCCAGAAGTGTGCACTGCATAGGCTGCATCAGGGTTCTCCTAAGGGGAGCTACCGTGTCGATCTCATCCAAGGTGCATTTCATTTCGAACTTTTTCGCCCCCGTGATCCTTGGCGATTTGGGTGAAGTGGGCTCCTCCTTCTTTTCTTCCGCAACTTTGGCATCGACCATTGGTTGGTCGTCGTCGCCGCTCCTTCCTCCTCCATTTTCCGCCACGTTCTCTTGGCTTTTAGACGTCTCGGACCCAGCCTGTGTTTTTACCCTTAGGCAAGGCCCCTCTTCTTAAGGCTGGGTCTCAACGAACTTGATGCTGGACACCTGGGGTTCCCTAATGGACACACCTCCTGGGGATTCCGTCATTTCGACATGGGACGAGTTGGAGGTGCCCCCAGTTTCAGGTTCTTCCCCAGCCTCGCCTCCTGGAGGGCTATTCTCTTGTCCGCATTCACCTTCATTGACGGGTAGAAGGAGACCGCCTCTCCACCATCTCCCCATTCAACCCATTTGTTTTCATTTAGCTTGACCACCCCCAACCTTAAGGCCTCCGTGAGAAGAGGACAGTCCCTTTTGATGTGACTTTCTTCATTGTAGTAAACACACCCGCTTCGAGCTTGCAGGTTGTTGGGGCGCGGACCCCCTTGCATCGCAGCGGCTATAGGCACAGGGGGAGCCGGCGGTGCAGGTCGTGGGGGAGCCCTGACCTCAGGTCGCGCCCCAATGACCCTAACTTGAGGCGTGTCTCCCCACCTTCCATCTCTAGCGTCCTTCCAATGAGAATTCACTCAATCGGGGCCTCGTTTTCCTCCCATCTCTCGATCATTTCTCCAGCCTCCTTGGTTTCCCGACTCATTTCTCCATCCCGTTTGCCGTTTTCCCCATCATGGACCAGGTGGACCAAGTGGACCAGGGGGTGGCCTATCATTCCCCCTAGGGCCATCGTTCCGTGCGTGGCGGACATTACGGAGCGTCATGTCCAGGGTTTCTTTCATGTATTCTCTTACGTCCACTCCTCCCCCGTGAAGACCACTTCGGCGACTTTTTCGAAATTGACAGAGTCTCTTGGGGCATTTCCGAGGACCTCCTTCCTTTTCTCCTCGGGTAGGTGCAACATAAACATTACGCACCTATCCACCTCCGACAACATGACAAAAGGTTAATAGACCTTATATTTTTCACCGAATATATAACGAATAGAGTCCTCTATGTGGTAGACCAAAGGTAAACATATCCATTGAGTGATCATACACTTCGGGTTTTACTTAGTCGTTTTTTAGTTTTTATATCTAGGCGGATTCGGTGTTTCGCAAGCGAAACGCACTTCGGGATTTTCGTGATTCACTTAATTAAATCCTAATGTTATATCCCCCTGAGATTCGGTGTTTCCTTACCGAAAGACACTTCGGGATTTTCGGGGTTTCCTTAGCTGTACCCCACCGTTAGACCCCCCACAAATTCAGTGTTTCGTTACCGAAACACACTTCGGGGTTTTCGGGATTTACTTAGTTGTATTCCGATGTTATATTCCCATAAGATTCGGTGTTTCGTTATCGAAACACACTTCGGAATTTTCGGGATTCACTTTGTTAAATTTCAATGTTATATGAACTTATATCCCCTTAAGATTCGGTGTTTCGCTAGCGAAACGCACTTTGGGATTTTCGTGATTCACTTAGTTAAATCATAATGTTATATCCCCCTGAGATTCGGTGTTTCGTTACCGAAACACACTTCGGGATTTTCGGGGTTTCCTTACCTGTATCTCACTCTCAGACCCCCCACAAATTCAGTGTTTCGTTACCGAAACACACTTCGGGGTTTTCGGGATTTACTTAGTTGTATTCCGATGTTAAATCCTCAGATTCGGTGTTTCGTTACAGAAACACACTTCGGGATTTTCGGGATTCACTTTGTTAAATTCCAATGTTATATCCCCTTAAGATTCGGTGTTTCGCTAGCGAAACGCACTTCGGGATTTTCAATATTCACTTAGTTAAATCCTAATATTATACCCCCTTGAAATTCGGCGTTTCATTACTGGAACACACTTCGGGATTTTCGGGGGTTTCTTTATTTTATCCCACTGTCACACCCCCTATAAATTCGGTGTTTCGTTACCGAAACACACTTCGAGGTTTTCGGGATTTACTTAGTTGTATTTCGATGTTATATCCCCGTAAGATTCGATGTTTCGTTACCGAAACACAGTTCGGGATTTTCAGGATTCACTTTGTTAAATTCCGATGTTATATCCCCCAAAGATTCGGTGTTTCGCTAGAGAAACGCACTTCAGGATTTTCGGGATTCACTTGGTTAAATCCTAATGTTATATCCCCTTGAGATTCGGTGTTTCGTTACCGAAACACACTTCGAGATTTTCGGGGTTCCCTTTGTTCTATTCCACTATTAGACCCCCCATAAATTTGGTGTTTCGTTACCGAAACACCCTTCGGGGTTTTCGGGATTTACTTAGTCGTATTTCGATGTGATATCCCCCTAAGATTCGGTGTTTCGTTAACGAAACACACTTCGGGATTTTCGGGATTCACTTTGTTAAATTCTAATGTCATATCCCCCTAGGATTCGGTGTTTCGCTAGCGAAACGCACTTCAGGATTTTCGTGATATACTTAGTTAAATCCTAATGTTATATCCCCCTGAGATTCGGTGTTTCATTACCGAAATGCACTTCGGGATTTTCGAAGTTTCCTTTGTTCTATCCCATTGTCAGACCCCCCATAAATTCGGTGTTTCGTTACCAAAACACACTTCGGGTTTTTCAGGATTCACTTTGTTGAATTCCAATCTTATACCCCCCTAAGATTCGGTGTTTCACTAGCGAAACGCACTTCAGAATTTTCGGGATTCACTTAATTAAATCCTAATGTTATATCCCCCTCAGACTCGGTGTTTCGTTACCGAAACACACTTCGGGATTTTGGGGGTTTCCTTAGTTCTATCCCACTTTTAGACCCCCTACAAATTCAGTGTTTCGTTACCGACACACACTTCGGTATTTTTGGGATTTACTTAGTTGTATTCCGATGTCACATCCCCCTAAGATTCGGTGTTTCTTTAACGAAACATATTTCGGGATTTTCGGGATTCACTTTGTTAAATTCCAATGTCATATCCCCCGAGGATTCGGTGCTTCGCTAGTGAAACACACTTCGGGATTTTCGTGATATACTTAATTAAATCCTAATGTTATATACCCCTGAGATTCGGTATTTCGCTACCGAAACGTACTTCACGATTTTCGAGGTTTCCTTTGTTCTATCCCACTCTTACACCCCCCATAAATTCTATGTTTCGTCACCGAAACACACTTCGGGGTTTTCGGGATTTACTTAGTTTTATTCCGATGTTATATCCCTCTAAGATTCGATGTTTCGTTACCGAAACACAGTTCGGGATTTTTGAGATTCACTTTATTAAATTTCAATGTTATATACCCCAACGATTTAGTGTTTCGCTAGTGAAACACACTTCAGGATTTTCAGGATTCACTTCGTTAAATACTAATGTTATATCCCCTTGAGATTCGGTGTTTCGTTATCGAAAGACACTTCGGGATTTTCGGGGTTTCCTTTGTTCTATCCCACTATTAGATCCCCCATAAATTCGGTGTTTCGTTACCGAAACACCCTTCGGGGTTTTCAGGATTTACTTAGTTGTATTCTGATGTCATATCCCCCTAAGATTTGGTGTTTCGTTAACGAAACACAATTCGGGATTTTCGGGATTCACTTTGTTAAATTCCAATGTCATATCCCCCTAGGATTCGGTGTTTCGCTGGTGAAACACACTTCGGGATGTGATACACTTAGTTAAATCCTAATGTTATATCCCCTTGATATTCGGTGTTTCGTTACCGAAACGCACTTCCGGATTTTCAAGGTTTCGTTTGTTCTATCCCACTCTTAGACCCCCCATAAATTCGGTGTTTCGTTACCGAAACACACTTCGGGGTTTTCATAATTTACTTAGTTGTATTCCGATGTTATATGCCCCTAAGATTCGGTGTTTCGTTACCGAAACACACTTCGGGATTTTCGGGATTCACTTTGCTAAATTCCAATGTTATATCCCCCTAAGATTCGGTGTTTCGCTAAGGAAACGCACTTCGGAATTTTCAGGATTCACTTAGTTAAATCCTAATGTTATATTCCCCTCAGATTCGGTGTTTCGTCACTGAAACACACTTCGAGATTTTCGGGGTTTTCTTAGTTATATCCCACTATTAGACCCCCCGCAAATTCCGTGTTTCGTTACCGAAAAACACTTCAGGGTTTTCGGGATTTACGTAGTTGTATTTCGATGTCATATCCCCCTAAGATTCGGTGTTTCGTTAAGAAAACACACTTCGGTATTTTCAAGATTCACTTTGTTAAATTCCAATGTCATATACCCCTATGATTCGGTGTTTCGCTAGCGAAACGCAATTCGGGATTTTCGTGATATACTTAGTTAAATCCTTATGTTATATCCCACTGAGATTAAGTGTTTCGTTAACGAAACACACTTCGGGATTTTCAGGGTTTCCTTAGCTGTATCCCACTGTTGAACCCCCCAGAAATTCGGTATTTCTTTACCGAAATACACTTCAGGGTTTTCAGGATTTACTTAGTTGTATTTCGATCTCATATCCCCCTAAGATTCGGTGTTTCGCTAGTGAAACGCACTTCTAGATTTTCGTGATATACTTACTTAAGTCCTAATGTTATATCTCCTTGAGATTCTGTGTTTCGTTACCGAAACACACCTCGGGATTTTCGGGGTTTCCTTAGTTCTATCCCACTGTTAGACCCCCCACAAATTCGGTGTTTCGTTACCGAAACACACTTCGCGGTTTTCGGGATTTACTTAGTTGTATTCCGATGTTATATCCCCCTAAGATTCGTGTTTCGTTACCGAAACACACTTCGGGATTTTCGGGGTTCACTTTGTTAAATTCCAATGTCATATCACCTTAAAATTAGGTATTTCCTTACGGAAACGCCCTTCGGGATTTTCGTGATATACTTAGTTAAATCCTAATGTCATATCCCCCTGAGATTCGGTGTTTCGTTACCGAAACACAGTTCGGGATATTCGGGGTCTCCTTAGTTGTATCCCACTGTTAGACCCCCTATAAATTCGGTGTTTCGTTACAGAAACATACTTCTCGGTTTTCGGGATTTACTTCGTTAAATTCCAATGTCATATCCCCCTAAAATTCGGTGTTTCCTTATGAAAACGCACTTCGGGATTTTTGTATTATACTTAGTTAAATCCTAATGTCATATCCCCCTAAGATTCAGTGTTTCGTTACCGAAACACACTTCGGGATTTTCGGGATTTCCTTAGTTGTATCCTGTGTAGCACACCGAACATGTTCGGAGCTTTTCCGAACGTCCGAACATGTTCGGGTGTTCGGCCGAACGCCACCCAAAAGTGTTCGACCGAACATATTAAAAAAAAAAAAAAAAAAATGTTTTTTTTTTGTTTTTGATTTTTAACTCGAGTTTGGTTACGCAAAGTTGTTTGTATTATTATTTTATATCACACATAATTTTTTTCATATTTCTTTGAGAATTGTTTTTTTTTTTAATAATATTTTTACGTTTGCGTTCGAAAAGTTTAGAGGTTGTATCCCACTTTTAGACCCCCCACAAATTCGGTGTTTCAGTACCAAAACACACTTTGGGGTTTTCAGGATTTACTGAGTTGTATTCCGATTTTATATCAAGATTAATTTATTAGAAAGATTGAACGAAAAAAAAAAAAAAGCTCGAAGATTTGGTGGGGGTGGGAGGAAAAACACACAAATAACTGAAGATGAAAAACTTGATCAAACAGCTCAAAATAAAAAAACAAACAATTAATTTATTCGAAAATATTAAACGAAAAAAAAATAAAAAAACTCGAAGATTTCGTGGGAGGGGGGAGGAAAAACACACAAACAACTCAAAATAAAAAAATTAAACAATTTTGAAAACACAAAATTCGGTTAGTGTCAATCAGCTCAGGTTGGAAAGAAGTGTCTGCAAC
Source organism: Chara braunii (assembly GCA_003427395.1). NCBI lineage: Eukaryota > Viridiplantae > Streptophyta > Charophyceae > Charales > Characeae > Chara > Chara braunii. Next base: position 4,661,861 of record BFEA01000024.1, on the reverse strand, counting down.
ATATCTTATCGCAACATTACTTGCAACAACAGGAATGATTGTTGCAGCGATGTCTTCAACAACCACGTCTCAATCAGTGTGTGTAGCAAAT
>BFEA01000024.1:4617870-4647002 GCA_003427395.1 Chara braunii | reverse complement strand
GAGAGAGAGAGAGAGAGAGAGAGAGAGAGAGAGAGAGAGAGAGAGAGAGAAAGAGAGAGAGAGAGAGAGAGAAAGAGAGAGAGAGAGAGAGAGAGGAAGGGTAGGGGAGAGGGAGAGGGAGAGGGATGGAGATCAACAGGTCTCGCGTCCTAATCGACCTTGATCCTTGCCCCCTTCCTAACCGGCCCTACTCGAGACTTCTCGTTCCCCCTTGCGGCCCCTATGCCCCTCAAGTGGATGAGGGAGGTGATAGGCGAGGAAGGGTTTGGGGTGGTCGGTTACAGGGGGATGGGTGTAAGTGATGGAGATGGAAGAAGGGTTGGGGTGGTCGGCTATGGTGGATGGGTGTAGGTGATGGAGGTTGAGGGAGGGTCGAGGTGGTCGGCTATGGTGGATGGGTGTAGGTGATGGAGGTTGAAGAAGAGTTGGGATGGCCGGCTATGGTGGACGGGCGTAGGTTATGGAGGCGGAAGAAGGGTTGGGGGTGACTGGTTATGGTGGATGGGTGTAGGTGATGGAGGTGGAAGAAGGGTTGGGGGTGGTCGGCTATGGTGGATGGGTGTAGGTGATGTCGGTGGAAGAAGGGTTCGGGGTGACCGGCTATGGAGGACGGGTGTGGGTGATGGAGGAAGAAAGGGGTTGGAGGTGGTCGGCTATGGTGGACGGGTGTAGATGATGGAGGTGGAATAAGGGTTGGGGGTGACCGGTTATGGTGGATGAGTGTAGGTGATGGAGGTGGAAGAAGGGTTGGGGGTGGCCGGCTATGGTGGAAGGGTGTAGGTGATGGGGGTGGAAGAAGGGTTGGGGGTGGCCGGCTATGGTGGACAGGTGTAGGTGATGGAGGTTGAAGAAGGGTTAGGATGACCAACTATGGTGGACGGGTGTAGGTGATGGTGGAAGAAGGGTTGGGGGTGGCCGACTATGGTGGATGAGTGTAGGTGATGGAGGTGGGAGAAGGGTTGGGGGTGGCCGTCTATGGTGGAAGGGTGTAGGTAATGGGGGTGGAAGAAGGGTTGGGGGTGGCCGGCTATGGTGGATGGGTGTAGGTGATGAAGGTTAGAGAAGGGTCGGAGTGGTCGGCTATGGTGGATGGGTGTAGGTGATGGAGGTTGAAGAAGAGTTGGGGTGGCCGGCTATGGTGTCCCGAATAGCTGACCTTTCGGAACCCCCTGCGTCCTTATATCTCAGGACGGACCCCCTACCTGAAAGATTTACCGAGCTTAGGGGGTTGTGCGATTTATCTTTTCGACCCCCACGGCCCCTACTCACGGATGAAAAAGTTGCGATACTCTTGAAAGAGGGGGTGTCGTTTCAACCCCGAATCAGGAAATATCGGTGGGGACCGAGGGAACTGACGCAGGCCTTTCGGTAGAACCCTCGGCCGAACCCGAACTGGACAGTGATAGTGACATGGAAAGAGAGCCGATGAGTCCGGCGGATAGTCAACTTATTGTAACTGTCCTTTCGGCGAAAACCGACAACTCTTTGTTTGGGGCCTCGCCCGATGCCAGTGCGGCGGTCCCCACGGTTACGACGACGGTCTCCCTTCCTGGGGGAACCGTAGAAGTTCAGTTACCAGCCCGTGTTTCGGATGAATACAGACACCTCCTCCTTGTGGTTATACGGGCCTATCCTGAGGCCGTCAGTGTTCAGGACCACGACATAGGGCTAACCCCTTTGATACAGCATGCGATTGATACCGTGGATCACGCCCCGATACATTGCCGACCGTACCGATATTCCCTTAAAGAAAGACAGTTGGCGTTGGAAAGGGTATGGGAATTCGAGCGGTTGAGGTGGGTCGAACCATCGCTGGGACCGTGGTCTTTTTCCGTGGTCCTCGTGCCAAAGCGAAATGGTTCGGTCCGGGTATGTATCGACTAATTGAACGCTATGACTACCAAAGATGTGTATCCCTTGCCGCGAATCGACGATTTATTAGATGCTATCGGGTCTGCTCGAGTCTTTTCCAAGTTCGATATCCAACGCGGTTTTCACCATGTCGCAGTCCGACCGGAAGACCGACCCAAAACCGCTTTTGTCCTATTTGAGGGCACGTGGCAATGGGTCCGGTGTCCCATGGGAATTTGTAACGCCCCTGCAACGTTTCAGCGGGCCATGAATATGGCCTTCGCTGAGTTCGTTAACAAAACCCGACTAACCCAGCCCCTGATCAATTTCTGCGTGATTGTGTACATGGATGATATTTTGGTCTTTTCAAAAACACACGAGTACCACGTGGAACACATTGAGTGGGTTTTGCATGCACTAAAAGATGCGGGGTTCAAAGTGGCCTTGGAGAAAAGCGAGTTCTTCTTGTCGGAGATCTCATTCTTGGGGTACATCGTCACGGTCGATGGACTAAAACCGGATCCGAGGAAGGTGGCAGCAGTTCAAGAATCCCCGGCGCCGGTCACACTCACCCAGGTTCGGGCTTTTCTAGGGCTGGCATCCTATTACCGACGCTTCATCAAGGGGTTCGAGTATAGCGAAGCCCCTAACGAACCTGCAGAAGAAAGAGGAGCAGCTGATCTGGACGCCGGAATGTGAAGCGGCGTTTCAGGCGTTGAAGGAGGCTCTGACATCTGCTCCTGTGTTGGTGCGTCCCGCCCCACCAGGACCGTTCGCACTATACACCGACTGGCAGCCGCAGGCGATATCGGCGGTGCTGACTCAGCACGGGGCAGACGGAAGGGAACACGTCATTGAGTATGCGTCCAAGACGCTGAGCCAGGCGTAGGCTAATTACGAAGCGTGCAAAAGCGAATGCCTGGCGGTGGTGTGGGGGATTCAGCATTTCCGACCGTATCTTTACGGCCAGAAATTGTGCTGGTAACGGATCATCAGTCGTTGTTGTCCCTACGCAACAACACGGACTACACGGGGACGCTAGGAAGGTGGGTGGTGCGTCTGCAGGACTATGACTTCGACATCCGCCACCGTGCCACGCGGCAGCATGGCAACGCCGATGGATTGACGCGCCTCCTGCCGCCCAACAAGTGCCCCGCCAACGAGCGACTCATTCCGTGGAGGCCAGAAGCCGCGGCGACGAAACCACGCTACGGGGAGCTACATGTGTTGTGCAAGGACGACGCCTGAGTCCGGAATGGAGGTCTTGCCGGAGATGGCGGACGCTATCTCTTTGCCTTCATCCAACTCCCTCGCTCTCTCGTCTAGTCCCTACTCGTCCCCTGAAACACATCTAAGTCTCTGTTTCTTCTGTACCTTGCCTATGGTCCCGGACCAAGAAGGGTCACATTCGGGAGGGCCCAATTTTCTTTTGTGGGTGCAGTGTAGTCAGTGTCAAGCGGTCAAATCCCACGGACAATGCGTTAGGTACCGAAGTGAAAAGACGTGGGTCTGTCCCAACTGCAGAACGGACCAGGTCCCTACCGAGAAACGGTATCTGGACGCACGGACCGCCGACGGATTCGCGCTAAGTGCCCGTCGGGCAGAAGTCTGGACGGACCTTCTGTTGCTACAGAGGCTGTTAGGCGACTCGCTGTCAGAACTTACCAAAGTCGAGTGGCGGAGAGTCACGGAGCGGCCGCAGGACTATCGCTGGCAGGGACCGACGTTACAAAAACGAAAAGTCGATGATGACGGAGGGACTAGCTGGTTGACGGTTCCGCACCCTTTCGCTAGGTTCGATTGGACACGAGCCGCTCATGAAGAGGATGCGGTCCATTTCGCGATCAAGTACACGGAAAAAGCCATCGAAAAGAATGGATGGTACTGGTCGGGAATTCGGGAAGATGTGAAATACATCGTCCAGAATTGCCCGGCATGCGTGGTGGACAAGGCGCCGGTACAGATGCCTCGAACGATGGTGCCTACTCATGTAGAGTGCCCCTTTCAGAGGGTTAGCATCGACACGACGGATATCAACGTTTGAGAGGTCCCGTCGATCAGGGAGAGCTCAATGTTCTTGTAGTGGCCATCGATCATTTTTCGAAATGGATCGAGGCGTACCCTATGACCAGTCGGAATTCGCAGGAGGTAGCCTGGTACGTAAACCGATTTTTGTGCACGCATCTAGACGTAGAAGAGGTACACATGGACAATGGGTCGGAATTTCAAGGCGAAGTAGAACGTCACCTGGTCAGGGCGGACGTTAAGATTATCTACTCGTCGGGGCATTGGCCTCAAGCAAATGGCCTGGTAGAGAATGCCAACCGACTGATTAAGACCGCTCTTAGACGGAATATCACTGCGGGAGATACCCGGCGCTGGCCTGTCATTGTCGACCACATTTTGGCCGTCTATCTGGTTACCCCACACGATAGTACTGGGGTGTCCCCCTTCCAACTGAGAACCAATCGTGTCCCTTGGGTGCATTTGTCCCCCTTGGTAGGTACGGAAGTTAGAGCAACACGGGCCCAACACAGAGATAAGGCCCGCCACTACATGGACTTAATGGCTAGGGCCTATCCCCCGTTAGCTCGCCGGCGACAGCGGGCCGTAGATCGGACGCATCAACGGCAGATCCGCGATTATGAGAACCGACATGCGTCCACTGGACCACTCCGTCGCTATAAAATTGGGGACTTGGAACAGGTACGGAAATCCGCGCGCTCCTCCAAGATCCACCCGCGCTACACAGGCAGTTACGAGGTAACGGAAGTTGGCGCACAGGGACAGTACTTCGTGAAGCTGATTCCCCGTCACAACTCCCAGGCCCGACCGCTGACACAGCACGCTGCTTCGCTCCGGCCCTTCCAGCCATCGCTAGGCCCCATACGGACCCCCGCTCCTACGAGATCATCCTCTCCTTCTTCGTCTTCCTCCTCTTCCCGATCGGCCTCGTCCATTGGTGCTGAGAGTTTCAGGGAGCAGGATGAACCATCGCCAGCCGGAGCATGAGCCCCTCGAGCATTTCCAGACGTCGCTTGCAGATCGCTTGTTGCGGCATCAGTTCAATGAGGAAAGGCAGTTGCGGTACGACATTCAGCAGGTGAACGTGCCAGCGCCCGGGGTTGCTGATCTGGCGGCGTACTCGTTACTTTGCGATCGGCTGACGTATGAGGGGGTGTACGTGGACGTGATGCTGTTGCCTGGGCGGGAGACGACTCGAGTGTTCATCGAGTTCCACGCGCTCCAAGTGGCACCCAACTTCGTGTATAGCGTCGCCACCTTTATCGGTGACTTGACGATCCTGCCACCGTCGAGTCGGGAGCTGGCGCGAAGTTTTGTGCGCGAGTACGCGGAGCAGGCGGCCAGATTGGTGGCCAGAGTGCAAGGACGGGGGGGACACCGATTCACAGCCCACGAAACGATGCTGCGCAGGGCCTTACACCGAGACTCGTGTGGTGATAACGGGTCCAGGGCCCCGATCGGTGCGCAAGCGGGTGGTGCGAGTGGTGGCGGATCTGGCGCCACGTGTCCTGTCTCATGTGCTGGGGGCCTTCCTCTATCCCTCGTTCGTCCAGCACCACTTCCAGGAGGAAGATGCGGCGCCGACTCCCGCGGCAATGGCCGCTTTTCTTCCACCTATTCCGCCCCCTCTCAATCCCGACATCGATCACTTCCTCTGATCACCCTCGTCTAACTCTCCCCGCTTCTCTCCTTCTCCTTCTCTTCATCATCTTCTTCTCCTATGCCCAAAGTTCGCGCGTCAAGACGCGCTGTGTTTAAAAAAAAAAAAGAAAAAAAAAGAAAAAAATTTCTTACCGATCGGGCCAGCTGACGATGAAGGGGCCGCCCGATCGGATGTATACTATGAGAGGAGGTGATGGAGGATGCAAGATGTATCCACGTAGATTAGGAAGATGATCGAGCCAGCTGACGATGAAGAGGCCGCCCGATCATCTAAGACATGATGACCTCAGCAGTCGGGAGACTGCTAATTTTTCGGAACCCCCTGCGTATCACAGATGTGATAAGCTCAGACCCGTACCACGCGACTTCCCGTATCCCTGAGGAAAAATCCCCCGGAAGCCCCGAGGCACAGATGCGGACAAACAAGAATTTTTCTTTCTTTTTGCTTTTGTTTTCCTTTTTCAAACGGTTTTTTTATTTTTGGTCAATAACTCCCGCGCGGGCGAATAGGGGCCGCGGTATGAAAACCAAGAAATGGTTTCGGTGGGGATTTTTTGAATTTTTGCGCGCGCGCGCACCTAAGCTCCGACTTCTTCGCGCGTCTCGCACCCCCGGTTCTTGCTTTGCATCCCCGCGCCATCTTCCCTTCTTGATGCGCGCACTTCCCCCATGCAGGACTCTTCGTTTTCCCCTCCCCCCCCAGCTCGATCCTTACTTCGCGAAGTGATTGGCCGCGTAGTTGGGATGCTCGGATCAATGTGGAGAGAGGGAAACCGCGCACCACTTGAACGGACACCCCAATCACGTAGGACCATGCCATCCCGCGGGTCGAACCCTCTAACTCCCCACCTTCCTCCTCATCTGCTCATCTACAACTTGCGCTGCCCGCACCTCGCGCTGATAACCCGCCGCCTCCCGCGGTATAAATTCGCGCAACCCTCTCCTCTCTCTCTCTTTGATCTCGGCTATAATGCTGCGCGAGCTATGCGCGAAAGTCCGCGACGCCGAACAGGCTCGACGAGCCCAAGGACGGGCGGAGTGACGACGTGGGGTGGACCCGCGGTAGTCTCGGGGCGAAGCAGTCGGAGGGACTGAGTAGTGGTGGGGATTGGGCGCCGACCGCGGCAAGGCCTTGTGGCTATGGTGGTCGGTGGTCTTGGGAGGTTTTAAAGGCTGCGCCTGGGGGTGGCAGTTAATTGAGAATTTTTGTGTATAMGAAGGACTCGCTTTTATCTCCATTGCTGCTTTGTCTATGCATGACGTGTGACGTGTGTGTGAAGCCCGGAGTGATGGGAGCTGGTTGTGCGCATGAGTGATGTCGAAGGTCTATGGATGATTGGATGTCCTGTCAAGCGTTGTTGATTGCATGCATGTATGTGTGTATGTACTTATCCGGGCGGGGACGGGAGAACTGAACTGGAGGACCGTCTGCGTAGGAGTATGAGTGTGTTGATCCTGTTGTTCCCCTCCCCTCCGCGGCCTTTCCTGCACGCACGCGCAGTCTCGGTGTAACTCATTCTCTCTCTCTCCATCGCCTTTCTTTTTGAACTGATAGTCATCGCTTTTGGAACTTCTCGTCCCTGCAACGGTGACGTCAACCGCCTGCGTCCGCGCGCGCGGTCGACGCCCCCGCAAGGGGAAGGGAGCTTGGATTTCATCATCTTCTTCTGACGAACCCACCTTGAGAGAGAAGAGTTGCGTCGAGTGTTGTATGGAGTCGGTGTTGGTTCGGATGACCGGGAGCGTGGGATTTTGCCCGTGTTCATCGCTCACCTCCGATCGTCTCATCTTGCTACCGACCTTCCCCATTGCAGATGACGACAACGTCTACTGCGATGCGGATGTACGACGCGCGCTGTGACGGACGGAGCAAGTGTGTTGGCGAGATCCACCCCGGGCGTGTAATATAGGGGGAACGGGTTTGTCTTGATTGATCGCTTTGATTCCCCGACTCTAATATTGCCTTATACGGGTTTGACGGTGTTGCCCTGGTCGGCCGCTCACGCCGCGTGGCGGCCGCAGTTTGATTGTCGCTGGTGTCGCCAGGGGGACTCGTGTTCTTGGCGACGCTTGGTCCTGGGTTACGAGGGAGCGACACGTTTCCCGGAGCTCTCCCGCAATGCGGGGGCACTGCTCGCGCAATTTCGAATCCGGATGCTGGCGAGTCCTCCAGCCGTTTCACCCTCTCGGAAACTTCCGCGCGGACTTGGCGAGTCCGACGCCGAGGCTTGAAGGCCTCGAACCAACCACTTCTACAGCAAAAACCCGTCGGTCCGGTCACTTCACGAGGCCGATGACGAGGCCTGAAGGCTTCGAACCCACTACCTATCCCTCAAGCCCATGACGATCGAAGTTTCTGTCTTCCGCCGCCATCCCTCTCCCCTTGATGCCTTTTTCCGTCCCGATGCACGACGACAATTCGTTTTTGTGGAAACCCTTCTGATTTTATCGTTTTGGAGTGATCCGACCCCCACGGGACTTCGCGACGACAGCTCGACTCCGGGGTACCTCTGGCACGAAACCAGAGCCTCCCGTTCCGTCCGGGAGACTCAACCCCTACGGCCAAAAATCCTCGGCCACGCCCCTCCTAGAACTCAGATCGGCGACCCAGTACGGGAAGCTGCGAGGGGGCGTGAGGTTGCGTATCACAAGTTACACTCACAAATACTGCACCAAGTCAGAACCAGTTCTGCTATTGCCAATTCCCAGTCCTACTCTTATCCTATCCTACACTACCCTAACCTAACTTGCTTTCACCTACGGCTAAGGCTCAACCTATCTATACACAGACCTACTATGGTCTGGAACACTTCCTCCAAACGGCCGAGAGGAAACTCCCTTCCTTTCTGAGGACCGACACTCTCCAACCCGCCCTACCCGTACGGCCCACTGCGACCGTCTAAGGGAACCGAGTGTCCTGGTTCGAAGAAGCACCCTCGTTCCTCCTCGCCCTACCCATGCTCTAGCCAACTGCTAACCTTCAGACGGCAGTCTACGGAGATGGATGCCAACCTGTCAGTTAGTGTCTAGGTGTTCCGGAACCACGCTAAGCCCTCCCTCTGTCTACCCAGACCTGCCTTCCTGGACCAGTCGGCCCTCATTGATGAGACCAACAGGCCTCTGAAGGTTGCCTCAGCCTGTTTTTCGTGCAGACCTTCCCCTCTAAACCTGAGGCCGTTTCTGTCTTGCCAGATGACCCAGAGCATTGCTGCCCTGGCCACCTGCCCCACGTACCCCCACCCTTCTCTGCTTGGGTAGTTCTGTGGGATCCCCCCAATCAACACCCAGACCACTAATGAACTGCTCGCCTGTGCAAAATTGGGTTTTCTCTTTTTTCTGTTGTCGGTTCGTGGTCGTTGGCCGTTGAATGTCCGTAGATGGCTTTGGGACGGAGTGCATGTCGGCAAAATTTGTGGAGAAGTGCCTTCCCCGTCGGGCCCATGGGATCCAAATCCGTTCTTAAAAACGCACTGTGGGATCCAAGCGTCCATTTTCCTTACAACTTTTTTGCACCTCACACTGCGCCGTTCATTCCCTGCCCGCCACGACTACAAATGTTTGCACTCGCCTCCCAAGGGCCTAGTTGCACTTACTCGCCATTATATTTCTTCTACAGAGAAGTTTTTTTTTTTCGTCTACCTGATGTCGACTCGTGAAGCCCGGCACTCTCCAGAAAGCTGTTTTGTGGAGAGGTCCGAGAGGTCTGAGGACCACTCTCCACAAACCGCCGTGCACAGGCGGGGAAACCGAATTCACTTTCCACAACTTGCGTCGACGGTCTGCCAAGCCGTCTGACACATTTTGCATTCGTCAAGTTTGGCGAATAAGTGCAACCAGCACCTACTCGCCAAACTTGGCCTATGGAGAGTAGTGCAACTGCCGGTAGGCCCCAAGTTACCGGAATACTGTGGGATCCGCCAAAACGCACTTTTTTACTTACCGTATGTAGTGAGGGATCAGACCCAAAGCCCCTCAGCGTCCGGGATCCATTTTTTGTAATTCTTACGAATCGTGAGGAACGGCCCCGACTTTTCCGATTTTCCGCGCGCCGCGAATGGGGTCGTGTCTCACGCATGTCTCGGGTCACGTGTGTGTTGGGGTCAATATGCCCAGGCTGCGTTGATGTGTTTGATCTGTCAATCGTCACGCTGTGCATATTCCTCTGCCTTCCCCACGATACTAGCGGTGTCTGCTCATATCAGCGCCCCTAGTAGTCTGAAGGGAGTTCTTTTCAAAAAAAAAAAGAAGAAAAAAGAAAAGGGGCCTCTGCCTCTGCTGTGGGAGGGGTGATGGCGGACTGCACGAGGTGTCTGCCGTCCTTCTTTGGAACCAAGCTGATCCCGGCTTGCAATGCACGAAATCGGATGTGGGTCATGCTGTAGCCACGGTTGCCAGTCTCCCACATCAGATTGCAACTTGTGTGTGTGTGTGTGTGTGTGTGTGTGTGTGTGTGTGTGTGTGAGAGAGAGAGAGAGAGAGAGAGAGAGAGAGAGAGAGAGAGAGAGAGAGAGAGAGAGAGAGTCTTTCTCCTCGTCAGGCTGTCGATATTTTGTTGAGTTGTTTGAATGCGGGTAGCACTACCCCCTTGGTCGAGAATGGCCGTCCGGATTTTGCAGTCGAATGCACAGTTGGAAGAAAATCGCAAGATTGCCACTTGTTCCTACGCCATGAACTCTCTGATGAGCACTGACGCAAAGAACCCTCCTCGATAGATAGATTGTGCAGTGTTTATCTTGACACCAAGATTTGTGAACTATTTCGTCCATCCATTCTTTCGTTCGTGCGCGCACTTTCTCGTCTTTCGATTGTCCGATTGTCAAGTCGATTTTTGTTTTTTTTTATTTTTTTTCCCCTTTTGTGTTCAAGATTCGATTGTCCGTGCGTTTCAGCGATTGTCCGTTCGAACCACGGCAGTTCTCTTCTGCTGCGTTTGGGGGTTCGAACGGAGAGCTGGGGTCGCCCTCAACGAGAGTGCTGCTGCCGTGCTTTTAGTTTGAGAGCCTTCCTGGAATGCACACTGAATAATGGACCCTTCGCATACCTGGTAGGTAGGTGGGGTGTCATGGGTTCTCAGTGTGTCCTGTCTGTTGGGGGTACGTTTGTTGGAAGGACGTGTGTCGGTTTGGCGCTTCGCCTATCTACCTACGTAGTGGTGTGACCGTACTCCGACCGGCGGAGATTGCTTTCAGCCGTTAAATTGAGATCGGGATTGGAGGCTAAAAAAGAAACGAAGGAAAAAAGAGAGAGATCTGGATTCGAGAGGAGGCTCGTGAGCGTAAATTTTGTCGATTTGCGCTGCGAGGTGGATATTCGCGATGGCGTCTTTTCCGGATCCATCGGCGCGCTCTGGGCGGAGTCAGAGTCAAGGCGGGGACCCGCTGACGGCGGCGAAGCATGCGCAAAGGGCGGGAACGGGAGCTCTGGCGATGGCCACCCTGCAGGATCAATTGGCAGCCACGATGAGGAGAGAGAGGGGAGGTGGGAAAGCAGCAGCTGCTGGGGAGAAGGGGGGGGCCACGGCAGCGACCTCCTCCACTACAGCAGGGGCATATGAGCTATCTTCTACAGCTGCGAGAGGGCAACGTGGCACTTCGTTCTCGATCCCCGGGACGGCTAGTTGGATAGCACCACCATCAGGGGAACTAGCGCAGTCGGGATCCGGAGCAGGCGGGGGCGACCAGTCGTCGGCTTTCCGTGCTTCTACGGCCGGATCGTCGGACTCGGTGGGGAGGAGTACGAGTTTTGACAGGCGGACTATTGGTAGTAGTTCCATGGTTGGTGGAGGAGGGACTGGCCATGGCAGTGGTAATAGCGGTGCTGGAGGAGGAGGAAAAGTAGGAGGGGGTGTAGCAGTGGCAGCAGGAGATGGCGGCGGAGGAGAAGGGGCGGCGACCGGGCAACAACTGCAAGGAGGCGAGGGAGGGGGAACAACCCTTCCGAGAGTACGAAGCCCGACTCTGGACGGGAGGAAGGTGGGAGGAGGAGAAAGAGAACGGGGAGGGAGGGAGGGGAGTGTGGGTGGAAGTGGAGGTGCGGCGGTGTTGACAACAACGTCAAGCGCAAGAAGTCTTAGCAGTCAAGGAACTGCCGATCATGGAGGAACAGACGCCATGTCGGATATCATCGACCGACTTCTTTACCATGCTTCCAGCATTGGCGACGAGGCGGGGTCGGAAGGCGGGGCTGACGTGGCAGCCGGGTCGGAGTCTGGGACCGTGGAGGACGAGGCAGCAGCCGAACCGTTTGATCCTTTTTGCATCAATGTCTGGTCGGGACCCCGTTCCATGAGCACTTGCTTAATGTATTCATTCTTACAGGTGCTGTTAGCATATCCATCGGATACTGCCATTTCTTTATTTTTTGCCGTAATTTATTCTCGTTTCCAAATCTCCTCTCTCTCTCTCTCTCATTCTCTTCTAAATCTACTCTCTCACTCTCTCTCTTTCTCTCTCTCGCGCGCGCGTGCGAGGTCGCTAGCCTTTTGCTGATCTCGCTTGCCCTCTCTGATCTGCTGTTGTTCCGTTCTCTACTTCTCTTCACCCCTCCTCGTGGATTTTCACTCCGCCTCGCTGCCGGTTTGCTCCGAGGTTCACTGTTTCGGAGGATATCGAACAAACACAGCATATTTTTTCCCGTCCTGCTTCTCTCTATCGATCTTAGGTTTCGTACTTTTTCTTTTCCTTTATTCTTTTGTCTCCCGCATCTTCTACAAAACGCTAGGCTGAGCTGGAGGAGCACTCGGCACTCTTCTAATTTCTCTTCATTAAGGTCGGCATTTCTCTTCCTCTCTCTCGCTCTCTCTCTCACACACACACATACATCACAGCGATATTATCCTCTGTTCATTAAGGTCGGCATTTCTTTTCCTCTCTCTCTCTCTCTCTCTCACACACACACACATACATACATCACAGCGATATTATCTCTCTCGGTATTTATCCCCTTCGTCCTCTCTCTCTCTCTCTCTCTCTCGCGCGCGCGCGCGCGCATGGGTATTTTGTTATCGGGCGATCTGTGTATCTGTTTGTCCGTCGAAATGTGTCTGTGTGCCTGCCTCTCTCTTTCTCTCTGTCTTTCTATCTTGCTCTTCGTCTCTCTTCTCCCTCTCTCACACACACGCACGCCCGCAACACAAAAGATTTACAGCAAATGTCACTATAATGCCCGTGTGTGTTCGAAGTGCGCCCCCCACTCACGAGTTATTTGTAAGCATCGGATTCGTCCTGCCCTCGGAAAACCGAAGGTATTGTGGGAATAGTAATCGAGGATCTTGGCCGTCGGACGACTCAGCGGACGAAGGAGGAGTCGGTTTGTTCATGTGTCGACGTCTCAGGGTTTCAGGGTGAAGCGCAAGCAGGCCAAAGGTAGCAGCGTATCTGCCCAACAAGAAGATGGCGCGGCCAAAACAAAAGAAAAAGGGAAGAAAGAATGTCAGGGAAGAATGCGTGTTCCGACCGGTTGCTGACAAAGAATAGTTCGCGTCTCTGTATACATCAGTGACCCTTGGTTCCCTGTCAACTTCCCCCTCATTAACTGTTGAGGCACCTCAGCCAAAAGAATGAATACGTATATTGATAATATGTGTATAAATCACAGTGTGACAATATATGTGTATGAAGAGTGGTCCCTGTGTTGGCAGTGGGTTCAACCGTTTAAAATGCGGGACATTGTTGAGGTTCAACTGGTTTTGCGAAGGAGGGAAAGGAAGAGGGAGGTAAAAAGAGGAGGGAAAGGAAGCGGGGAATGAATGTGTGTGCGCCGGCAGGGGTGGAGGGGGAGGGGAAGGGAGGGGAGCTCTGGCGAAGGGAACTGACTCGCGGATCGGGAGGCTGCGACCGCTGCTGATATGTGACTATCGATTTTGCGAGGCCGTCGTGCCTTCAGGGTATGTGCAGCTAGGCTCATTGGTTTCATTGGATGTAGCACAGCATGGCGGATATGATTACGACGTCATATGATTGGAAATCGTCAGTCAGTGATGCATTTTCAATGATAGCCTTGGAAGGGGCAGGGGAGGGGAGGGGAGGGGAGTGGGGAGGAAGGGCTGGAGGAGCTTTGGTTGTAGAGATGATCGGGATAGATTTTAGGGTGAAGTCGATTTCGCAGACTAAATGCGTTTTGGTGATAGTGGGGAGAGGGAGAGGGGGAGGGGGGGGGGGGGGGGGTTAGGTTGTAGAGATGGTCGGGACAGGCTGTAGGATGAAGACCAAATGAGTTTTGGAGGCGGGTGAGGGGGATGGGGAGGGGTGGGTTGTAGCGCTCGGGACAGGGTCTAGGATGAGGTCGATTTCGCAGACCGTAGTTGGCGTGTCCAGGTCATGTCTGTGAAGGTAAGAGGAGGGTTCTCCTCTGTTCGTCCCTATGTATAATCGTTGTCCTTTTTTTCTTCTCTGGATTTCTGTTGCTCTGCCCCCTCCTCTCTCTCTCTCTCTCGCTTTCTCTCTCTCTCTCTCTCTCTCTCTCTCTCTCTCTCTCTCTCTCTCTCTCTCTGTGGTGGTTTTCCACGTGCATAGGAGTTCAAAGTACTGCATGACAAACGGTTCAGCTCTTTTGCACGGACCGTGATCCGTCATGTACGTGGAGGAGTTTTTTGAACTTTTACTACCATCGGTTGTTTCCTTCCTTTTTTTTTTTCTGTCCCCTTGTGAAACAGAGAAGAGAAGATTCGTTCTCTCTCAACTTAGAAATGTCGTTTTCAACAGAAGGGACGATTCGTTTGCGCAGCAACAGAGAAGCTGCGTTTCCTCAACAGGGAAGATTCATTTTTCATCTACAGAGAAGATTCACATCCGTTTGCTGAACAGAGAATATTCGTTTGGCCCTGTTTCCTTTAATGATTTATTAGTAGTTGTGTTTCAAGACGAATGTGCTGACGACTGTGTTTGTGCGTGTGTTCTGGGTTGTGGTCTTGTTTGGCGCGCAGCGCGATGATGTTTGTGCTCTTGATGAACCTTTATATGCACACTTTTTACGCCACACTGGAGTTTGGAGGCCTTATCGCGACAGACTCCTCGCAGAGATGGTAGGTGCTGTCAGTGTTCGTTCGCTGTCTACGGCTCTACCCTCTTTTGATGGCTAAACTTTAGTTCGGTTGGATCCTTGTGGTTTTCCTCCTGGCTTTCTTGTTGATAATGTGTCCCTTTTGAACATTGCCTTCCGGTCCTATGGGTCAGATTGGCTTCGACTGGTCGTAACAAGTCTAGGCTTCGGCGGCCGACTGGTCATAACGAGTCTTGGGGAGGAAGGACTTGAGCTACCACTCATCACTCTGTAAACCAAGAAGGATCTTGGTTTTGGTGTGCTTCGGTTCCTGTCTTCTCTCGAAAGGAAAAGAGAGAAAAAAAAAGCCACGACGTGTCCAAATGGAATGGCTGTCTGATGAGATGTAAGGTCTGGGAAGGGGGAACTGGCCACGCCCTGCTGAATCAGCACAGGTAGAAGTTCTACACTCTGCTCAGCCAGCACAGGGAGAACTTGTACGCTTTGCTGAGGAGGCAGCACAGGGGGAACTTCTACGCCCCGCTGATTCAGCACAGGGACCTCAGAGGGCACACGTGCCGCTCTAAGAAAATTATGGCCTGATTCTGGTGAATCAGCAGAGGACGAGCTTCGACGCCCTGCTGAGTCGGCACCCCAATGAGTCAACACAGATACTACACTGATCTTAGCCAAAAAGCCGAGAAAGGTGGTTGGCCGGGTTCATTCCGAAAGTTTCCCCTTTTTTTGTTCTTTTTTTGTTTCCCGAAGGGTCCTAGTTGATTAAATGCACCCTACTAAGGGTCTCGTTAGACACTCCTCAAAAAATCCAAAAAACATTAGGACGAGTTCTAAAAGATTTTTAGGACTGGCGGCGTGTTGGTTAGAAGAATCCTAAAACTACAGCTTTTAGGACTAGTCCTAGAAGGTATCCCCTGGCAAGTTGTTGTTGTTTTTTTTTTTTTTTTTTTTTTTTTTTTTGAAAAGGACCATTCCATTATTATTATATCTTAAGAAACATAACGAGGCCGGGGACCTCACAATTCAACCCGGAAGATATCCCGGCAGCGTCAGCCGGTTTAGCTTACTTGTTTCAGACTTGAAAACCTTAACCAACCTAACAACCGGTCCAGGCGGAACCTAGGAGCCAAACTTTTTGCCAACCAAAATCCATCTTCCTAACTCTCCTCGGAAACGACAAAACCTGGACCTTCCTAGTTATGACTACCAACATCACAAACCCACAGAAAGCAAGATTCAGATATCCCACATAACACCGTTCTAATCTAATGCTGGCAAGTTTCATATGTGTACATGGAAAGAATCCCCAAAAAAATAGTCCTAAAAACTACAGCTTTTAGGACTGGCTGCGTGATGGTTGGAAGAATTCTAAAACTACAGCTTGTAGGACTAGTCCTAAAAGGTATCCCGTGACCAGTTTCATATGTGTACATGGAGTTGCTGATGTTTGCCCATCGTTGTCTTGTGTCCGTGGTGCGTAGGGTTGCGAACCCCAGATGACTGAAGGGTGGGAAAAAAATGTGCACTCCGTGTGGAGAAGACAGGCAGGGGGAAGGCAGAAGTAGTTCGAATTCTGATAGTTGGCCCTCGTCATCCACCCGCAGATCGCCCAGGCTGGAGGCGGTGCACCACCTCTTCTCTCCCTGCAAGCCTTCTGCAGGCTGGAGGCGGCGCACCACCTCTTCTCTCCCTGCAAGCCTTCTGCACTAACGGGCGACTACAGCAGGGCATGACACTACATGACCTCGCCTGCAAGACCCCCTGCCCAACAGTTACCGGTTCTTGCCGTTGCCATTGCCCCACCGCCGAAGGCCTGCAATGTCCGCACAGTGGCCCCACGGACGACTTCTCCTCCTCCTCCTCCTCCGCCTCCGCCGCCTCCTCCTACTTTCGTCGTCCTTGAACTTTAATCATCGGAGACTTCTCGACAGTGGGCCACGTGGCGTCCTTGAAACTTGAAGCCTTCAACAGCCGAACAGTGGGCACATGGCGAAAATGGGCGAATGGTAAGGACACTTGCGGGGTCGATGATGAGGACGTCGGAGAAAGGAGGATGAGAAGGACATCAGAGAAAGGAGGGGGAGGACGAACAAAGCAGCAGGAAGTCGACGAGATGGAGGAGGAGGAGGGAGACAGGAGGGGGACAACGAAAAATAATGGAAGAGGAGGTGGAGGAGGCAGAAGAAACTAGGAGGATGAAGAAGAGGAAGAATGATTCCTCCTGCTCCTCCATTATTCTTCTTCGCCGTTTGGTATTCTCATTTCTTCGTCTTGTCCTTTCACATCGGCCATGTCCATTCTTTCATTTCGGTGCTTTTTTTTATTCCTTTTTTTTTTTTTTTTTTTTCAAGCTCAGTTATGGGTTGCCAAAGGCATATGGGCCACGTGGAGAGAGTGGGCACGTGGTGACGGCGCGATCGTTTGGGAGGCAGTGGGAGGTGGATGAGATAGCGGAGGAGGGGTTTGGGTACGGCCGCATGCCGAGACAGGACGAGGAGGAGGGAGCGAGGAGGAGGATGAGGAGGGAGAGAGGTGGAGGAAGACGAGGGAGAGAGACCCCCCTTCCAAAATGTCGAAAACCCAAAAAAAAAAAAAAAAAAAAGCGGATTTGGATAGCTCTTTAGAAGCGCAAATAAGATCTCCCCCCCCCCTTTCAAAAAAAAAAAAAAAAGGAACGAAAATCAGTCACCCGGGCGACCCGGGCGACTCCGGGCGACTTTTGTAGCCTAGTCGTTGATGTGATTGCAGGTATGTTTTGTGAGTCCAAATCCAGATCCGATTTTGCCTGCGATTGCATAAATATTTGTGAAGGAAGCTACACTGTGATTGTGAGAGTGATCGTCTTGTATCTTATAACCCTTTATATTTGTGTATCCTTTGTGTCTGCATGGCCTACTGGGACTGTGCGTAGCGATTAAATAAGTTATGTCTTGAGAGAAAGGGAAGATCCCTTCATATATCCCTTACTTCTTAGAATTTTTATGGTTGGACGTTAAGGTCCATGGCGGCCGTCAAGGTCAAACCAAGGCTCTTAGAATTTTTATGGTTGGACGTTAAGGTCCATGGCGGCCGTCAAGGTCAAACCAAGGCCATAAGCGCGGACCACCACAAAGGGCCGGAGCCCGTCTACCACCCACTCTCCACAAGGTGCAGAAGAGGGTAGAACTCCCAACCGCCTTTTGTGGTTGTCTAGCACTGAGAGATTAGTCCCTCAAGACGTATGTTAGCCGACACTTGAGTGTCGAAGGTGACCCTCGAGACCATAGAGGGCCACATGATTATGAATAATACATAATACGCCATCACTGCGGCTGCTTGTGCTCATGCATGGCTAGCTGATATGATTAAGACCTGTGCTGCCGCGATATTTATTTTGAGCCTCGCGCGCGATACTCGTCTGATCTTCTTTGTAAAAGTTATGGGTCAAGCATGAAAAAAGGGACTAGGCGCACTTACGAGTGAAGTTCAATTTTAGTTTCCGTGAGATGTATCTTGTGGTTAGATTTGACCGTCCTAATCAACCTGCGTAGGGTCGCGCTCGAGAGATCGGTGCCTCGGGTGACGATTGGCGCACAGGTTCGATTCGGGCGTTAACGTTTCGAACCCCCTATGCTACAACCAATGAGAAACGCCCTCAGCTGGGCCACCTCTGCGATTGCATACGAAAAATCTTCCCATGTGGCTCGGTAGCTCGGCGGGGATACACCCACCTTAGGGATGGTGACAACTCCCACGGGTGGAGGTAAGTTGTACCTTGCGTGGCCCTATTTTGTCGTAGGGGTTCGCGAGAGGTATGGCTGGCGCACTCGGCCGAAGCGACAATGCTCTATGATGAAGTCTTGCAAAATCCTAACTGACGCGACCGGGAGGGTCACCTCTGTGTGACCGATGCGCTCGACAACGCGCAGTTGAGCCCACTGTCCCTTGTTAATGATGACAATGATGAATGATAATGTTGATGGTTTTGACAAATCGAGCGCAGATGCGTGTGCTCTTTCCAACTAAGATGGTGATGATGTTGACGATCTTCAGGAACATTCGCCGCTTCCCATTTGAAATCGAGCACGGTAAGCCGTGCGTGGGTGCGCGCCCGGCCCGTGCATGAGTGCCCGCACCTAATTTGTGCCCAAGAGCGCGTGGAATCTGGCTGTTCATGTCCTTTCGGTGTGCGATGTACCAATTCGCCGGTACGTACGTGTGTGAAGTCCTCTCCCACCAATCCTCATGCGTGGGAAGGCTAGTGCACTTTGTGTGCCAGCATGTGGGCAAGTCCGAAGTGTCCCACAAAAGGACCTAGTTGGGCTTTTAAACTTTTATTGGTCCTAGGACTGCGTGGGCCTTAGCGCTTCGGTGCTATCGAGCGTCAGGCGGGTGTTGAGATATGTGGAGCGCACCGGTTCCAAGGCTATGCTCGGGCTTAGTCCCGAATCCGTTTCGGTCCCGAAAGGTCATGTGTGGCACTAAGTAGGTCATGGTATCAGGAAACAAAGTGGCCCTGTACTGCATCGGCTTCCGAACCTAATTTCGACTGTTGAGCCTATGAAAATATCCTACCTACGCATTCACGAAAAACAAGCGGCCTCTTTCGATTCTTAGCCGAGCACAAAAAGTTCAGGCCCAACGCCACCATATTTCCCCTTTCCCTGTCACTTAGGTCCGAATTTTTGCGATCGTATGGGAGAATGTCCACGATCATATGGAAAAATGCACAAAAAAAGGGGGATATTTTGGCGTTCACGCGCGTTGTGTGTATGAAAACGGATTCAACGGGGGGTCCGCCTTGAATGATTCAACACACGTTGAATTCTTGTTGACTTGGCGTTTAAACGCCAATGCAACGGGTTTCATTGGAATCCGCGATGATTTTTTTTTTGTGGGTTAAACAGTAACCAAAAAAAATGGGGTTGTAGGTCTCTTGAGGTATACAACCTCTTATTTTTATTTTTATTTTTTCAGCTTTGACTATATTGCGAGGATGTGGCTCCTCGACAGGCCTCGGGGCCCATGATGCAAGTGCGTCGCCGTAAGTGAAGGCGGGCCTAACAAATCACGAGAGGCCCAAATCATGTCAATTTCGTATGTGGGGTTCAGACAGCTGTGCCGCGTCAGTTGGTTGAGGGAACCCAAAACTCGAGCTGCAAAGAATTTCCACGACTTTCGAGGCCTTTTTGAAATGCAGGCCCTAGGCAGGATTCGCAACAACATACACAGACAGTTGGGAGGCCTAACCGAAGGAGGCCCAACAGCTCTAGCAGAGGCCCAACCACCAGGGGCCTGTCGGAAGCTTTTGGCGTAGGCGCAGCAAAGCGAAGCCGCAGGCCTGGCCATAACTCTTCCATATACGAAAGAGCTTATGGCCAGGCACAACATTCAGGCACTTGCAAGCTATCGGCAATGCTGCTGGAGCGGAGTCTCGCGGGCTGCTGCTTGAGCTAAGCCAAGGTGCTGCGCACCTTCTCGGAGGGCGCAGTGTCCCGGCCCTCCTTTGTGTGCCAAAGTCCCTGATTGGTGCCGGTGCTTCGGGCATGTGTGGGTTTAGTCTGTTGCCTAACTTCCACAGTAACGCTGAGATACCGGGGTGGTGCCTTGGAAAGGACCGACCTGTAGGTGCTCGCCCTCTGCAGAAGGGGTGCGCCACAGGGCTTTCCTTTGGTCCACGCAGGCTCGGCGCCCTGCTGTATAGCAGAGCACTATCGGCCTTTGGCCGTGGTAGCCGCCGGGCTCGCCCTGGGACGCGGAGGTGAAAAGACTGGCCTAGTCTTTTCAACTGCGCGCCAAATGCCCCTCTACTAGGTTACGGGTTGGGTGCAAGAAAACAGGTCGCTATCAGAGAAAAGGGGAGGCTGAGCAAAGAAAACAAGAAGAAAAATGAAAAGTAAGAAAGGAAAATAAAAAGAAAGCTAGAGGTCTAATCTGTGCAACTGAAGTATCAGCCTTTAGTTCGGGAGAAATTTGACGGCCTGTAGTCAATCCGCCGTTTACGTTTTCGTTCTCATCTTTATTATTATTATTATTATTATTATTATTATTGGTATCTTTAGTTTTTCAGACGTGATTTCCTTTTCTTTTCCTTTTCTGGTCTGCCACCTCATGGTGGAGGCCGACGGTTCAAATTTTGGACTACGACTTCTGTCTGATGGCCTAGGCTGGCCCGACCCCTCGTAAGTTGGTTGTGCTAGAGCTGTTTGATTGAGCATCGCGCGGCAAGGCCCCAAAAGAGGGGCGACCCGCGGCCGCATTGGTAGGGAGCCTATCACCCCCCATGGAGGGTCATAAGCCCCCTCCTTGCCATCGAACACGGGTACCCGACGGGGATAGGTCGAAGCTGTATTTTAAAAGGTAAAATGTGATCGTTGGTATCCCGTTATGGGACCACCACCTCAGAATTGTAGTCGCCTCACAGTGAGACGAAGCGACAGGGACCGATAGCAGAAGGCCTGTAGATATTGCGGCCGTAAGTTCTTTTCTTTTCTTTTCTTTTGGTTTTCCTGTGTGTAAAATTCCAATTTTAAAATTATCCCATTATTTTTGAATTTTCACTAAGTCTTGAAGGCTACCTCGAGCTCCCCGTTTAGAGCACTGGGATCTGGGTATGAGGCAGGTTTATAAGAGACGAGAGAGCGTGGCTATTGGAGAGCTGACTGTGGGTGTCCGCGGGTTATCTTGTCACCTTGATGTCGCTAGTCTGGTGTCAGAGGCCAGAAGCGAGGGCTAGTGTGAGTCATTCAAGTGCACGCACCTGGGAGCGAGGTCTGGCTATCCGGAGTGGATATGGCGGACCGAAATGGCTTGCGCGGTTACAGGCCGAGATATATGAAGTATTCTTGGATGTGGGAGAAAGAAGATGAGAGGGGCACTGTAGTGGAAACTATACTGACCTACGGTAAGCCTGACGGGGAGGTGAGGCTAAAAGTTAACGTGTGTGGTGGTAGGGAGCAGGAAATGAGGAGGGACGAAGGACTGCAGGCCGCGGTTACCGAGGTGCGCAACAGGGCCGAGCGGATGTGCAGGCGAGACGGGGTGACTGCGAGTATGAGGGTAACGGTCACCTACCACGAGGACGACTCGTCAACTGGGACCACGACAAGGGAGGTACAGCACAACGACAGGGACTCGGAGGGAGAGTCAGAGATGAGCGACCGAGAGGCGGATGTCCAGTCCTGGCATGGGCTGGACCAGATCCGCCAAAACCACCCGCTGGCGGGACCAGTGGAGGTTGGGCCCGAGGCCAGTTCGGTCCAGGGCCGAGCGAGACCGACAGGGGCTAGACCATTGAGCGCAGAGGCTAGTAGAAGGCGGGACTGAACCCGAAGGAGAGAGAGGCGTACGTGGGCTGCACGTGGACGGTTCAGGGGCATTAAGGAGAGACGACGCTTTGGCGGGCGGGATGCGTTTTGATGTCAGCAGTTGCCAAAGTGCAGTGTGCGCAACCGTTGAACGCTACGGAGGAAAGTGGATACTGGTCCTCTCTCCATTGGCCGGTGCTGTCGCTCTGTCCAGCTAGCACGTAATCAGTGCGACACAGAGAGAGCGAGAGAGAGTCAACTCGGGAGAGACCGGGTAGGGGAGGGCGTGTGACATGAGAGGAGATTGCCAACGCAGAGCGCGACTTCTTGGCTGACGTCAACAACTCAGGGTGAGTTCATGCCGCGTCCCTGTGAAGAGGTACAGCGGGCAGACATGCCGGGTGAGCTTGAACTACAGACGCTACTCTTGATGACGTCATCACTGACAAAAGGGGTGAGGGTCAGCACGCGAAGACAAGGGGATGAGAAGGACGAGTGTCTCCTTTGTGTGGAAGGCGTGCAAGACGTGAGCCCGCTCATTACGGTTGATGTCATCAGTGTTGGCGGGTCGTGGTGTCGAGTTGTCCCGCTTCCGCCCGGGTCTCCCACCTCCTACGGCTATAAGTGGGTTGCCGTGCTAGTGCACGCCTCACCCGTCCCCTCTTTGACTGTTTCGGCCCCTTGTTCTGAGCCGAACGGATTCCGTTCGAGTTCTTAGGGAGGCCCTTACGGAGGCCCTTGACCCGGGGCTCCTGTCCACTTACGCTTGGGGCGACGGTCTCGAGCGGGGGGCGACCGTTGGCTGAGTAGCCTATAGACCCGACCAGGGCTGCGCATTGGGTTTCCGATTCTCGCCCGGACCGTACAACATCGCGCAGAGGTTCCCAAAGGCAAGCCGAGTTTGAACGTGAAGCTGCTGACAAGGAAAACTAGAGAGTGCAGAATGGAGTTTTTCACAGACCTGCACCTAGAATCCACCCAGAGGAAACAAACGTGGACAAGGAGACTGCGGGATAGATTTTTCACGAAGAATAACAGACCCGAGCCTCACGGCGAGAAGCCAGACCGGAACTTAAACCAGCAGAATTCACAAGACGACGAAATGGAGTTTTCACAGACCCGCCCCTCGCGACAGCAAGTCGGAATCCACCCGGTGGAACCAAACTTGGACAAGGAGTTTTCACGGAGAAGTAACAGAACCGAGACTCGTGACGGTGAGTTGAGGTTCATACAGAGAAACCGGACCAGAACTTCAATTTTCAGAAAAGAGCTTCCAAAGACTAGAGACTGCAAAATGAAGTTTTTCTCAGGTCCGCGCCTAGAATCCACCCAGAGGAACTAAACATGGACAAGAAAGCTGGGGGATAGAGTTTTTACGGAGAATAACAGAACCGAGACTCATGGCGGTGAGTCGAGTTTCATACTGAGTAACCGGACCAGAACTTAAATCTAATGAAAAGAGCTTCCAAAGACCAGAGACCGGAAAATGAAGTTTTTCTTAGACCCGCACCTCGCGATAGCAAGTTGGAATTCGCTCGGAGGAACCAAATTTGGACAAGAAAGCTGGGGGATAGAGTTTTCACGGAGAATAACAGAACCGAGACTCATGACGGTGAGTCGAGTTTCATACTGAGAAACCGGACCAGAACTTGAACCTGCAGAAAAGCTTTTTCTAATCTCGCTACAGTGAGCCCGAGTTTTTCACAGAGAAAACTAACCCGAACATGAGACTTGTAAAACGAAGTTTTCACAAAGGATGGCGGTCTGGGCTTCTCGACAGTCAGTCGAAGTACATGCACTCGAAAAACCCCAACCAGAAACCGACGCTCTAGGTTCACAACGTGAAAGGAACGTAGAACAGGAGGTTGTAGCTCTCATAGATGGGCGACGGACCTCGCGACTGCGTGTCGAGGTTCATTCCGAAAAGGAAACGAACCCGAGATTGCGCGGCGACAAAAAAAAGCTCGTACGACTGCTCGCCGCGAAACCAGACCTGAAAGAGAGCGCTCTAAGTCCGAACTGTTGCCAGTCGGCGGGGTCGGAGCCCCGTGGATCGCCCGTATGCGAACTCCCGCCCGCCTCGCTCTCTCCCCAGGTCATCTCTCACTCTGACACCCGTGTCGCCGGAGCCGCTGACGAGGGCGTCGACATCGCCAACCACTTCGAGGAGACTGAGGTAGTGATCCTACCTCCTTTCTGTCGTTTCTGGCGAAAGAGAAGGACCTTTCCTTTGTCGCCCAGGATGTCTCGCGGAGCCGCCCGTCCGCTCGAGTTTGGAGCCCGCTTCGCTCTCCCCCTCGCCCTTCTTCCCCCGTTGACGCTCGCCAGCTCGTAGCAGCCCCGCGCGGACCCTTCGAACAATCAGTTCGCCTCTCCCCGCGCCCGGTCCGAGCACCCCTCGCACTCTCCCGTTCGCCGCTTCCCGAGCACCGCTCTTGCGTTTACTTGTTTGTCTCCCCGTGCTCGGTCCGGATTCCGTAGTCAGCTTGAAGGCCTCGTCGACTCCCCACAGATCCTCCCTGAGCGCCCGATGCCGGGCGTGCCTCTACCTTTGCTCTGCGTCCCTAACGGTGCCTCGAATGCGAGCTCCTTGGGGTACCGTTAGCAGTTACGCTGGCTCCGCACCTTCAACCTCTTCGGAACGATGGCTTCCCGAGTCGCTCGACCGAGCTTCCCCGAGAGGGCTGTAGGCGCTCTCTCTCCCGGCTTCATGCGTAGAAGCCCCCTGCGCCTCTCCCGGTCGCTCGGTCCCCCAAGTCTCCTTTCTTCCGTCCTTGCGCTCTCCGATACCGGCGTTCCTCCCGAACGGCCTTCCGCCGCACCTCCCGACTCAACCTTGAATGAACGCCCTCCGTCCCTTTCTCTCGAGCGTTAGCTCTACGTCGAGGGCAAAGCTCAACGCCTGCACTCTCCGTGCGCCCAAGGCGTATTGACCCTGATCCCTCGCTCTTCCCGTCCTCGAACGCAAACGTACGCTTCGTGCCGCGCGCACTCGGACCCGTTCTCTCTTTCTCTCTCTCTCTCTCTTTCTCTCTCTCTCTCTCTCTCTCTCTCTCTCTCTCTCTTCCTGTCACTCTCCCTCTAGTTCTCGTCGCCTTCTCTCCCCTTTTCTCCCCTCGAGCGCTGCCTCCCGAGTCGCGTGCGTGAGGTAAGCCGACGTTCGACCCGCGTCTCTCGGCTCATCCTTCCCCTCTCTCACTTCTTTTCTCTTCCCTTTCTTCCTCTCTCGTTCTCTCTTGCTCCCTCGTCCCCGGCTGCGCGCCTGTCGCTGTGAATCGTCTCGTACGCCGCAGGTCCGTCCGCTCGAGCGCTTGACCCATGCTCCTCTTCGTGCGCGCACCCTTCTCTCCCTTTCTATCCTCTTTATACTGTCTCACACCCCTTTCCTCTTCCTCGGTCGATCTTTCGTCCTTCCCTCTCAGCCAATCCTCAGCCTCGGCTGGGGTGACCCGGAGTCATCATGCATCGGTCACTTACCATGGTTCAATACATTTTTGCCGACGAAGGTAGTCACCAGGGAGGGATTTTAAAGTTTGATGCCGCTTACTGGCCTTTCTCTCAAGTCCGACACCTTCATACCGATGTTAGCTCCTTCAATTGGTGATCAAGAAGGAATCGAGACCGACGCCCCCGCATTGGCAGGCCCTGCAGCGCTAGACAGTCACTCAGAATAGATTCCCAAAGAATAATTTCTAGTCCCCATGTATCGAGTCGTTCCTCAGGTTAGGTGCATTAAGAAGTGCGGCCCAAGAACCCGTTTTATACACCCATCGACCTGCTCCAGGTACACTCACTCTGATGAAAGTAGCGCCTGACAGTTATCAAGAGACGAAACTAAGCACCGGCTTCGACGCATCCATGCATCGGTCTGTCCCTCAAGCCCAGGTACATTGTCGCTGATGCAGGCAGCGATTGAAAGGAATAATTCCAAATGGCCATGGATCGACCCGTCCTTCAGGTCAAGGTTCATTCTCGCTGATACAAGCTGCGACCGATAGTCATCTAGAGTCGACCCCAAAGGATAATTTCAAGTGGTCGTGTATGAAACCAGTGCCTGACCGTTATGAAGAAGCGAAGACAAAACGCCGACTTTGATGCATACTTGACCGAGGCAAGCAACGACGGACAGTAGACAAGGGAGTGGCCCTTGCATCAGCCTGCCCCTCAGGTCTGGGTACCTTCTCGCTGATGCAGGCAGCGACCGACAGTTGTCAAGAATCGTCCCCAAAAATCAATTTCAAGTGGCCTAGTACGAAACCAGAGCCTGACAGTTATCAAGAAGCGAAGACTAAACGCCGACGCTCTCACCAGCCTATCAGAAAATCGATGCCCTAGTACGGACCCAGCTAGTCAGGCCTCGATGCTGGTACGAGTGGATAGACATTCCCCAAATCCCCTATTTGCGAACACCCCTTTTTGCCTCACTCTTATTCCCACCACACTCTAGGCCCCTTCTCTCCCCCTTTTTCGCGGGCTCGATCCCCGAGTGCCCCCCTCCTTCCACTGTTTTCCCGGCGCCTTCTCTCCCGATTTCTCAAGCGTGCCCCTTCCCAGCTTACTTGTCAGGCCTACAGGAAGTCGCTTCATTTTTCTCAACAGAAATCCTCACTCAATCCCATCGTCCGCCTCTCAAACCATTTCCCCCGGCGCCCAGTCTGGCTGCCCCTGAAGAAGCTCCGCCCCACTCCTCATCATCCGGTGTTTCAAGATTCCCGGGCCCGGTCCATCATGCTGACCCGATTCAGACCTCCCGCGCGGCGGCTAGTCACGATACCTTCACACACCCTGTTGAACGGGGGGGTCTTTCCTCGACCGCACCCTTTGACCCGCTGTCCCCCTTTGTTGGTCGATTGCCGCCCTCCCCTGATTACATCCTGGCCTCGACAGTCTCTTCTAAGCAGTTTCCCCAAGCATGACGCGTATTGCGGACTTGCAGACGGCTTACGCCATAGTTTGTGATACTCAATATCAGCCGGCCCTAGTGAAGTTGAGGCCTCTCCCCTTGAATGTTCCCCTGGCTTTTCCGGGGATCCATCCCCCTTTTTCGTCCCTTCCGATTCCCGCACCGAAACTTCGGATTCTCCGTCCGCGCTTCTTAGTCTCAGACTGGTGCAGTTCAGGAGTTTTCATTAGTTCATCCTCAGCCCTCCCAGGTTCCCTTCCTCTTGAGTCTTCCACTGTCCGCCCCAAAGTCAACCCCCGGCCCCCGCTTCGCAGCTTTAGCCCTGGAACTTCCGAACTTTGGGGATCCATCCGAGCCCGCTTGCGATCATATTTGGAATCGGCACTCCAGCCAGTCGAAGGGTCAGTGTGAAGGCCCGAAAGTTCGAGGTCCTCCAAAAACACCACATCTGCATGCATGCATACGTCAAAACCACGCAAAAACATCAAAAGAAGAAAAAAAAGTTTTTTATTTCTAAGAGAAAGAGCCATCGGCTGTTGGGCAGCCGCCGGACAGCGGGATAGCACGTGTGGCTTCCCTGTTTTGTGGCCGGACAAGCGCGGTGGTATTTGGACGATGCCCGTGTGCAGAGGAGCATGAGAGAGCATGAGAGAGCAAAGACTAAGCTGATGTCGGTCATCCCCCCCCATTTTCTTGTGTCACGACGCTGCTGACAGAGTGGGGCATGTGCGAGGGCAGCCAGTGCATTCGGGATACTGACTGCAACTGCTTCGTGCGAGCCACGGCGGTGACACGTGTCTACTCGAGTGGGGAGAATGTATGAGAAGAGAGGGCATCGACTTAGTTGACACATATAGGAGTCGTGCGTGCAGGAAGAAGTCTGAGGTGGAGTCCGACTTTCTGTATGTACGCGCTGTGCCCAGTGAGAAGAGCATTTGGCCGTTGCTGTTCACTTCAATGGTTTTTGGTGAACCAAACGAACAGTGACAATGAGGCAAGAAAGGTTAGACTCACATTGGAACTCAATGCGAAGCTCCACTGATATCAACGGAGCGGAGGATGCCTAGAATTCCAGGTTCAATACGAACGAGCATAGCAGAGGGCTAAAACCCTCTGTTGGCATTGCCTCCGCCCTACAGTCAGCGTCTCGATCAGGTTCACCCTCCGTCCTTTTGCTTGTAGAGACTGAGATTGGCTCGAGCCTGTTTGGGCCATTGCTGTTGAAACTGTCCCATCTGATGAACAAGGTCGAGTTATCTCGTTACTCAATTCAGTGATCTGTAGTTGCGTTATCAAGTGAAGTGTGGAGTAATCAAATTGCCTTTGTCTAAAACTTGCAGCCTTGCCATCGTCGAGTGGTAGACTTCCTAGCGAACCGTTTTGGTCTTGAAATTATCACTGACAATGAATGATGAATGGAGCTTTCCGTGTTATGATTGAGCTATTGGAGGAGTTCACGCGAGAACGCAACATTTGTAGATGTGCTTTTGTTTGGTTGGGTGATGATGATCGCTGAAGCTTATGCTCATGTTCAGTCGGCCGCTGTATCAGAGTGACCCGCAAAATCTTTTGAAAACGGGCATCTCTGGAACTTGTATAAGTCTCCTCCAGTCAAGGCCTTCCTTCTTTAAATTTAAGTGATATGATTGGATTTATCAAGTTAATATTACTTTGTAAGAAAAACCAAAGCGTGATGTGAGAGTCCTTGTTTGCCCTTTATGGATGAGGAGGGATAACAGGGAAAAAGGGGAAAGAACGACCTGGCCATAAAAGAAAGTCGGCCCAGCTTATGTGCAATCCCTATAGCCCTCTTACTTTCTGTGTAGTAGATGGGCAAAAAACAATCACTGTTGAGGAAGGTGGCTCACATACTGGCTAAGTACCTACTGGACGGGGACTAGTTCAACGCCCAGGCGTGATCGATCACTCACAGAGTTCTCAGTGTACCCGCCGAAAGTGGACTGTCATCAGTAAATACTGTACCCTGTCATAGTGATAATCCTGCACGGCTGTTTTCAGTCTCGATCATAAGCCAGTTCTACCTCCTGCAACTTTTTGTACGGTACACAAAAGGGACTCCTATTAATAGTGCCACACGTCTATGCAAGGGGGTGAAAACATTAGAGATAGCTTGGTAAACCTCTCACATGATTGCAGAGTAATGAACTGGCATTGAAATTATACGCAGGCCTGTCTTACGGAGTGCTGATGGTCCGTACCCATATCCATTGTCCCGAGTATGAGACTGAACCTACGAGCAAGGCCTTTCCGTGAAAAGTGAATAGGCATCGAATTAGAGTAAAGGCCATGTGTTATTAGTTTGTGCTTTGCTCCGTTTCGTACTCGAGGGCGGCTCGGACCTCTTCCGTTTTTGGAATCGAAGAGGGGTCAGAGGGGGGGGGGGGGGG
>BFEA01000024.1:4583552-4611104 GCA_003427395.1 Chara braunii | reverse complement strand
CCCCCCCCCCCCCCCCCCAACCCACCCCACACACACACACACACACACACACACACACACACACACACGCCCGCCAACACACACACACACACAGACTGTCGTGGTTCAACCACCTGATGAGTCAGTGGAAATCTGACGAAATAGTCTAAGTGACTTGTTTCCATGCGCATGTTGCACTTCCTATAACCACAACTGAAAGTTGTACAAGTACCACTACAACATCACTTCAGAAAACTGCAACCACAAGGATAAGTACACTGCACTCTGTAGAGATTGTGGTCTCACTAAGTGCTGTTCTACACATTGCTTTCCGTTGAGCTGATTCTGCTTTCCCGGCCAGCCTAAGTGACCAAGAAAGTTCACAGAAAAAAAAAAAAAAAACATAAGTCCACAAACCAAAAAAAAAAAAGTTATGGACATAGGTCAAATGAGTAACTTCTGCCTCAGGATCGCCTTCTGAGTCACTATCAAAAGCACAACGAAAAGAAAACATAATTTTTTCCCACAAATTCTTTATTTGTGTGGCCCTGGTGGGCAAGTGGTCTCGGGCCATTGTAGTTTCAGTACAGTTCCAGYTCCACAAACAGATGTTTTGGTTGTGCAACAACAACCAGAACAACAACTACAAACTACAGTTGTAGTTCTGCAACTCCAACACTAAGTTCACTTTGCAAGACCTCAACCACCTCCTTTTTTTTTATGTTTTCTCTTTCATTTCGCTGTTTGTGCACAAACAGGCACAAGTGAGATGTGTCTTCCAACTTAGAATCATGATTGTATTCTGTTTTGCATGTCGCTAGTGCTATCGGTGATCAACCACAGTGGAGAGGACGAATGCGAGCAATGAAAGGAGGTTTTTTTTTTTTTTTTTTTTTTTTTTGCTATCTGCACCTTGTCGGTGCTTTCAGACGAGAGAGTTTACTTCCGTTGGCACATGGAGCACATTCACATAGAACAGCACACGGACATCAGACATACATATATAGGGGGGAGAGAGAGAGAGAGAGAGAGAGAGGGGAGAGAGAGGAAATTCATTGAAACGCAGCCGAGATGGTAGGAGTCAACATAAATTTGTGTCAAAATCGTTCCAAGTCAGTGCACACAAATGCGTATCGTTTGTAACTCGGCAGGATCGGTCATCAAGCAACAGCGACCCACACAACAACATGCCATCAAATCGTCAACCCGCCCCATCATTTCCTTCATCATCGCCTCTGTTATCGTACTCCCCCCCATCACCTCTGAAACCTGTATAAGGCTTATCGGGGGGGTTTGGCCAACGTAAACGAATTGCATCTTGGAACAAGTCAGGCAATGGATTCTTTTGGGCGTAGCCCATGATCCTTGCCATTCGTTGGTACGCCTTCCAACGGTTCCAATCGACAGGGCGCCCATCGTCCCCCACCAGCAACAACATATTGGCATCCCTCTCCGGCTGATATGGCCAGTTAGGATCGTTCACCAGTTCATCAATCAGAGCAGCAGGTTCTGGCCATCGCTCTCGCATGTCCGCTGGCGTGAGACGAAACACCCCACGCCTACGTTGGTTGCGCCCACCCTCGGCCTGGGCGGCACCCCCCCTAACGGGCCCTCCGACGCCCCTCACACCACGGGCACGACGACGATCCATACCGGGCGCGAACGAAGACTGCACTCACTCCTGCTTTACACAACGAGAACAAAGAAAGAACATGTTATGATGTGCATGCAGAATGTACCTGCAATCATTTACAGTCTAATCAGTGAGGGGATTCTGCAGACTGTTGCGGATTCAGCCTCCTGACGAGTTGGTGAAACTCCGACGAAACAGTTTGTCACAGCCCCTCGTTTCTTGTCCTCTTCTCTCTCTCTTTGCCTACGGTTTTCCGGGCAGTTCTGCTTGCATCAACTCATTCTTCTTTAGGAAAATAGTCACTGGGTCAAAAAAAAAATACAAGCCCAAGGGGGTGAAGAATATCCGGGTGGCAGTCTTAATAAAAAAGGATTATGATGTAGCATTGAAAAAGGAGAGGGAGATTATTAAAGCATTGAGAGAATCTGCAAAGTTGGGGAATAGGGTCACCAAAGAAAGATTTGACGCAATGAAGATATGCTCGGATCAGTTTATCTTGCCTGAAGAGAAAAAATATATCTTCAAAATGTGTCAGGAGTTCTCTGATGCGTTCTCCTTCAATGATGAAGAGAGAGGGCGGTTGGACGTGGATATGGTCAAGATGGCCAAAATTTGGACAGTTGATGATGTTCCATGGAATGACAGGCTGACCAAGTATGCCCTGAAGGAAGAAGCAGAGGTTGTAAAATATCTTGACAAGAAGATTGCATCTAATGTTGCTGAACCTGCTGATGGACCGTATGCTAACCACTGGTTTTGCTTTTGGAAACCAGGAGGTGGATTGAGATGGATACAGAATCTTCAGAAACTCAACTCTGTGACGGTACGTGATGCAGGTAGTCTACCTAATGTTGATCTCCTCTCTGAATCTTTTGCTGGTCGATGCATCCATTCTCTAGTTGATTTGTACTCTGACTATGATCAGTTTCTCATTGATCCCACTAGCCGACCAATGACTGCCATGCACACGCCAAGAGGGCACATTCAGATGTGTGTGGTGCCTCAGGGTTGGACTAATGGTGTGGCAGTGGTTCAAAGGGATGTGATCCAAGTCATGCAAGATATTTCTCCTGAAATAACCAGCCCCTATATTGATGACAATCCTGTAAAAGGACCCTTGGTAAGGGATGAGACTTTGGTCGCAGGTGGAGTCAGAAAGTTTGTCTGGGAACATACTGAAGGAGTAAAGATGGTCTTAGAGAAACTCCAAAAATATAACCTGACTGCCAGTGGACCAAAGTCTCTTCTCTTTCAGCCAGAAGTAATCCAAAAATATAACCTGACTGCCAGTGGACCAAAGTCTCTTCTCTTTCAGCCAGAAATAATCATCTTGGGCTTCAGATGTTTGTCCAAGTGTAGGAGTCCTTATCCCATAAAGATAGACAAGATCTTAAACTAGCCTCTGCCACTCAAGAGAGTGACAGATGTCAGAAGCTTCTTGAGCGTCTGTGGATTCTGGAGGATTTTATTCCCCATTTTGCTGCCATTGCAGAGCCTCTGAGGGAGATGGTAAGGCAATGGGCTAATTTAGCTTGGAATGATAAAAGACAAGCCGCTGCATAGACTCTGCAGGAAAAACTAAAAGATGGTGGTGTAGTGCTGGTAGTCCCATTTTATGATGAGGAGGAGGCAAGACCCTCATTGAGGCCGATGGAGGACCAGTTGCTCTGGGTGGCGTGCTCATTCAGAAAGATGAAAATGGGATGGATAGGCCTCTGAGATTTGAAAGCAAGACTCTTAATTCTATAGAAAGAGGTTATACCCAATTCAGAAAAGAGGTACTGACAATCATCCATAGCCTTAGGTGCTTCAGGCATTATGTGTTAGGGAGGAGATTGATCTTGAGGACTGATGCATCTGCTGTGATTGGTGCCATTAAGAAGCACCAACAAGTAGATCCAACAGTCTGCAGGTGGATTGCCTTCATCTGGACTTTTGATTTTAAGTTGGAAAAAATTCCCACTGAGAAGAACAGAGCAGATGGCCTAAGTCGGATTGAGTGGAGAAAAGCAGAAGAAGAAGTTGTAAACGGAATGATTGAAGAATCTGCCTATGTTGATAATTTTCTGAATGAGAAAAATGATGAAGATTATGAAGTACCATGCTCCTACAAGTGGAGTTTGTGGCCTGAAGAGAGAGACAGGTAGGGAGAGATCCCTAATGTCTATGTTTATGAATCGATTATTGGAAAATAGGAAGAGGATGAGCCAAATGATTGGTATGCTGAAGTTAACGCAGCAACAGTGGCTGCTCATAAAATCGGGGAAAGCTCTGGTTCAAAAGAAAAGGAAGAAGGTGAGAAGAAGGAGGAAGAAATATTTTTCATTTCTGAATAATATAACGAAAGTTATCAAGAGATTGGTAAGAAGATGGAAAAGGAAAAACTAAAGGAGTATTATTGTAAAATTCAAGGAAAAAATTTAGACTAAAAAGAGGTCATCTCTTTGTGGATGGTAAGGGAGGACTACCACCACTAAGAGTGGTTTGCGGTAAAGAGAGACAATTAGAGATAATTGTTGCTCTACATGAGGGGGTTGCTGGTGGTCACAGGGCTACTGAGGCAACCTACTCTAAGACCGTTAAACTCTACTTCTGGCCTGGCATGAGAGACATGATTTTTAGATTTTGTAAATCATGTGTGTTATATCAGAAGAGGTCTACCACAAGAATGATTGAGCCTTTATTTCCCACTATTTTGGTAGAGCCAGGCAGCAGAGTTCATTTATATCTCATCACAATGCCATTAGGCAAGGGTGGAATGAGGTATATTCTTAACATGAGAGATAATTTCTCTGGATATGTTGAGGCAAAAACTCTGAAAAGGAAGACAGCCGAGCAAATGGCTGACTGGATAGAGGAAGTCTATCTCAGGTATCCCTTTATCAGAGAGTTTGTCTCAGATAGAGGATCCGAGTTAAAAAATGAGGTTGTAAGGAGAATTTCTCTCAAATTGGGTGTCAGAATTCTATATGTGACAACTTACCGTCCTCAAGCGAATGTGCCCGTCGAGAGAGGTCACAWGACCTTGAAAGATTCATTGGCTAAGTGGGGTGAAGGAAATCTTAGTAGCCAAAAGTGTTGAAGGCTGCTGTATATGCTGACAACATCACAGTCAAGAGGATTACGGACTATGCTCCATTTACTCTGTGGTATGGCCGATATGCTACATTACCTATTGAGAACATTATCAAGACATGGTCAAGTCAAGAAAGTGACATAGACTATTCTATTTCAGAGCTCCTCCAGATTAGAATGAGACAAATATCAGAAGTTGATTATGCAGTGATGGATGCTGCAGAGAGAATGACATCCACCAGATTATCAGATCAAGAGAGACGGAACAAGAAAATATATATAAGAAAAGAGAAACTGAAAGTTGGAGATGATGTCCTTATGTTGGATAGTTCTCTTGAAAGACAATGGAATAAAAGGTTGGAGCCCAGGTGGCTCGGTCCTTACAGAAGCACAGAAGAAGCAGAAGGCAAGGTTTATGAGATTTCAGAGATGGATGGATCCAGGGTTCATGACATGGTATCAGGGTCAAGACTCCGTAAGTTCATTTTCAGAGACCCTGATTTGATTCCTATAGTGACCTCAAAGAGAGGAAAAAAAGGTCAGTCATCCAAGTGAGAGAACAGTTACAGGGAACTAAGAGAGAAGTATTGTTAGACAATAAGACAACAAGATTGAATTTTCAGCAGACTGTGACCGTTCTTGCATGGTCAATTCAACATTTCAATTTTCTGCATGTCAGTTAATTTTCTGGTTCACCAAGCAACGAAGTTAATAAGACTATATCTCTCATGCAATGCTACAGTCGATCCATGAGTGTCAAGTCCCTGAGAGTGGGGAAATAACTGTGAGATACAGTTTTCATGAGCATTGACGCAGTGTCAAGATCAGAGAACTCATGGCTGTGGCACATCAAGAGATGTAATCAGTTATATTGTTATGATAAAGAGAAAAGCATGATGAGCATATAGAAGTTCAGTTCTGTCTGATCGAGAGTTGTCAGCAGAAGAAATTCGTGTCTCTGACTAAGTTGTCCATCTAAGAAATTCAGATGAGGAAAGACATAAAGAAGTCCACCTTACCTGACTGAGAGTTGTCAGTGGAGGGGAATGTCTCTTGACTAAGTTGCCTGTCTTCACTCAGATGAGGGAAGGGACCTCTCTGAGATCAGCATTTCAGTACTTCCTTGGGACTGACGGGACGTCTCTTGGAAAAGAAAATCCCAGGTGAGGGAAGGGACCTCTCTGGGGCCAGCACTGAGCATTCTTCTTGAGGCTGAAGGGAGGTCTCTGGTATGACCTTGGTGTTGGTTATCATGTTGCTGTGCAGTGCCTCCTGAGACTGAAGGGACGTCTCTTGAGAAATGTTTGTCCTGTTATGGGGCATGGGCAGTCTGCTTGTGGGTTAAGATAGGCTTGCCTGATTGTCTGAGCCTGAGATCTTCCTCTCTAACCTAAGGATGCATTGATTGCCGGGGCCAGCCAGAGCCTTACCGCAGTAGGTTGCAATCTGGTCGGGTCAGCAGGTCCCCGACGCGAGTGTCGAATTCCGTAGTCGACTGAGGCTAAGACTCTGAAGGTCTGGCCTATGAGGTCGAAAGGGGTCAGCTGGAACCCTACCGCAGTGAGAGGATGCAATCCAGTAAGGTTCACCAGAGCCTTGAATCGTAGTTAGACCGGGTCCTACGTTCAAAAATCTGGGCGGGGCAGCCAACGCCATTGGCCAAAAACTGGTGGGTGAGCCGGTTCCCGACCGCAGTGGTCAAATCCGGGTTCGGGGCAGTTTAACTGACGGGAGGTCTACTGTCACAGGGTGACCAGACCCGCTATAGTCTGGGTGTCCTGGCGAGAGTGCCAAAGGGCTGTCATACTCGAGTAGTGGGTATGCTGGTTCTGACCTGGAGGCAGGTCAAAGGGGCTGTCAAGAGAAATGGTCTGACTAGTCCTGGCCTGATGCGGGCCAAATGAGGTATGTCAGACTGACGGGACGTTTGTCATTTCTGGCCGGTGGTGGGCCAAAATCAAGGCAATCAATAATTCTTGGGTGTGAGGATTTGTCTTGATGTGTTTTATTATTATTATTATTTTTATTGTTTTGCTTTATTTTGGGTTTTATTTTTGTTTACTTCTTGCTTGGCTGATAACTGTTGTGGAGCCTGCTTGCGGGGGCATAGTTGTTGTCTGTGGGACTCGCTGTTTTGCAGGTATATAAAGATGTATCTGAAGTTCCCAGACCAGAGCAAAGAGAAAGGGTTTGGTATCCCTTTCCTTCTATCTGAGAAGTTGAGATGCCTCTCTCAGGCCAGGGAAAGAAAACAGGGTTTGGTATCCCCCGAGTCACATGAAAAGTTGAGAAGATATCTCACTCTGGCCGGAAAACAGGAAAAGGGTTTGGTATGCCCTACTCCCAGCATGGCGGACTGGATGAGTACCAAAGACATTGATATCAGATTGACAGTGCTTCAAAATTTTGCAGCCAAGATGAAGGTTGAGGTACCCTTTTTATGCTATAAATTCGGACTGAGAACGGGTTTCAGAACGGTAAGAGATTAAAACCAGCAGCAAGTCAGAAAATGAAAAATATGATCCTTCTTAAATTCATTTGGTGGTCGACAAGCGGCCTGGTTCACAAGGAAGGTGTTCAAACTCTTAAGCCAGAGACGCTATGAGATATGGAAAGGATTGAGAGGTTAAAGAGAAAAAAGGTTCAGAGGCTCAAAGAGAAGGTTTCGTGCTTATACAGAAGATAGAAGACAATCATGAACTCAACTTGAAGTAAAACAAGGAGGAAGAGAATACAAGAAAGGGTACAACCGTTAGTATGAGAAGAGGGAGAGATTGCGCATGGGTAGAAGATGGCGGAACCGGTATTAGGGCTATACTGATTGTGGGAGAGATAGGGGCCCTAGGAGTATACGGAGGGGAAGAAGTACTGGGCGTGCCGTAACGTGCTTCGAATTTTTTTCGGAAATACTCCATTCTGTCTGGGAATGGAGTTCTTTCGTACCACGTTTGCGGCGAGAGGCGAGGGCAAGGCCACAAAATCACCATAGCCACGTGGCTCGTCTTCCTCCTCCTCCGAACTATATTCACGCCGCGCACGAGCCGGCGACTCTTCGCGCGCTTTCCCTGTTCTTCCACCCCTTCCTTTTCCCTGTCCTATACGAGCCTCAGGCATGGTGGGAGATCGAGCGCTGCTTAAGGAGATAAAACAGAGAGATGAACAACGTTGTTTAAGGAGACGAAACAAGGAGAGATGAACAGCAAAAGGGGCTACAAAAGGGAGCAAAGGTGGCGACGCAGACCACGCAGTGATACCGCGTGCACGGTAAGATAGAGAAGGGTAGGGAAGAAGGCGTTATGTAAAGAAAAAGAAAGAAAGAAGATGCCACGACAGAAAAAGGTTGACGACTGCAAAATACCAGGACGAGTTGCGGTGACACTCAAAAGATGAATGAGAATCCCAAACTAAGCGCCGCTTTATACTACGTGCCCCACGAGTTTCGACCCAACGGGGACGTTGGGTGGGGGTTTGGTATCATGTTGAAGGGCGCGGCGTCCCGACCCTCCTTTGTGTGCCAAAGTCCCTGATTGGTGCCGGTGCTTCGGGCATGTAGGGGTTTAATCTGTTGCCTAACTTCCACAGTAACACTGAGATACCGGGGTAGTGCCTCGGAAAGGACCGGCCTGTAGCTACTTGCCCTCTGCAGAAGGGGTGCGCCACAGGGCTTTCCTTTGGTCCACGCAGGCTCGGCGCCCTGCTGTATAGCAGAGTACAGCAGAGCACTACCGGCCTGTGGCCGTGGTAGCCGTCGGGATCGCCTTGGGACGCGGAGGTGAAAAGAGTGGCTCAGTCTTTTCAACTGCGCGCCAAACGCCCCTCTGCCAGGTTATGGGTTGGGTGCAAGAAAACACGTCGCTATCAGAGAAAAGGGGAGGCTGAGCAAAGAAAACATGAAGAAAAATGAAAAGTAAAAAAGGAAAATAAAAAGAAAACGAGAGGCCTAATCTGTGCAATTGAACTATCACCCTTAGTTCGGGAGAAATGTGACGGCCTCTAGTCACTCCGTCGTTTATGTTTTCATTCTCATCTTTATTATTATTATTATTATTATTATTATTATTATTATTATTATTGGTATCTTTAATTTTTCAGACGTGATTTCCTTATCTTTTCCTTTTCTGGTCTATCACCTCATGGTGGAGGCCGACGGTTCAAATTTTGGACTACGACTTCTGTCTGATGGCCTAGGCTGGCCCGACCCCTCGTAAGTCGGTTGTGCTAGAGCTGTTTGATTGAGCATCGCGCGGCAAGGCCCCAAAAGAGGGGCGACCCGCGGCCGCATTGGTAGGGAGCCTATCACCCCCCATGGAGGGTCATAAGCCCCCTCCTTGCCATCGGACACGGGTACTCGACGGGGATAGGTCGAAGCTGTATTTTAAAAGGGAAAATGTGATCGTTGGTATCCCGTTATGGGACCACCATCTCAGAATTGTAGTCGCCTCACAGTGAGACGAAGCGACAGGGACCGATAGCAGAAGRYCTRTAGATATTGCGGCCGTAAGTTCTTTTCTTTTCTTTTCTTTTGGTTTTCCTKTGTGTAAAATTCCAATTTTAAAATTATCCCATTATTTTCGAATTTTCACCAAGTCTTGAAGGCTACCCCGAGCTCCCCGCTTAGAGCACTGGGATCTGGGTATGAGGCATGTTTATAAGAGACGAGAGAGCCTGGCTATTGGAGAGCTGACTGTGGGTGTCCGCGGGTTATCTTGTCACCTTGATGTCGCTAGTCTGGTGTCAAAGGCCAGAAGCGAGGGCTAGTGTGAGTCATTCAAGTGCACGCACCTGGGAGCGAGGTCTGGCTATCCGGAGTGGATATGGCGGACCGAAATGGCYTGCGCGGTTACAGGCCGAGATATATGAAGTATTCYTGGATGTGGGAGARAGAAGATGAGAGGGGCACTGTAGTGGAAACTATACTGACCTACGGTAAGCCTGACGGGGAGGTGAGGCTAAAAGTTAACGTGTGTGGTGGTAGGGAGCAGGAAATGAGGAGGGACGAAGGACTGCAGGCCGCGGTTACCGAGGTTCGCAACAGGGCCGAGCGGAGGTGTAGGCGAGACGGGGTGACTGCGAGTATGCGGGTAACGGTCACCTACCACGAGGATGACTCGTCAACTGGGACCACGACAAGGGAGGTACAACACAACGACAGGGACTCAGAGGGAGAGTCAGAGATGAGCGACCGAGAGGCAGATGTCCAGTCCTGGCATGGGCTGGACCAGATCCGCCAAAACCACCCGCTGGCGGGACCAGTGGAGGTTGGGCCCGAGGCCAGTTCGGCCCAGGGCCGAGCGAGGCCGACAGGGGCTAGACCATTGAGCGCGGAGGCTAGTAGAAGGCGGGACTGAACCCGAAGAAGAGAGAGGCGTACGTGGGCTGCACGCGTACGGTTCAGGGGCATTAAGGAGAGATGACGCTTTGGCGGGCGGGATGCGTTTTGACGTCAGCAGTTGCCAAAGTGCAGTGTGCGCAACTGTTGAACGCTACGGAGGAAAGTGGGCACTGGTCCTCTCTCCATTGGCCGGTGCTGTCGCTCTGTCCAGCTAGCACGTAATCAGTGCGACACAGAGAGAGCGAGAGAGAGTCAACTCGGGGGAGAGACCGGGCAGGGGAGGGGGTGTGACATTAGAGGAGATTGCCAACGCAGAGTGCGACTTCTTGGCTGATTCGAACAACTCAGGGTGAGTTCATGCCGCGTCCTTGTGAAGAGGTACAACGGGCAGACATGCTGGGTGAGCTTGAACTACAGTCGCACGTGGTGGGAAGAGTACTACCCCTTACACCCAGGCTCAAGAGTAGCAATTCGTCGCCATCTTGAGCGAGAGAAGGGAGAAAAAGGAGAAGAAGGAGCTCCTCAAGCAAGCGAAGCTGAAGGCGATAGTTGAGGAGCGGGCGGCGAAGAAGAAAAAGTTGGAGGAGGAGATACTAAGATTACAGCAGGAGGAGGAAGAGAAAAGAAGGCTGCCGAAGCAGAAGCAGTAGCAGAGGAGGAGGAAGTAGAAGAAGAACCTTGAAGCAGTAGCAGAGGAGGAGGAAGTAGAAGAAGAACCCGTCGAAAGGAGGCATGGGGGAAAAAGAGGAGAAACTAGTGGCACGAAGGCAGATGATAAGTGGATGGAAAAGAAGATCAGTGAGTGGGTGGCTAACTTATCGCTGAGAGAAGATGAGGAGGGAATGTTGTACGTGCCTCAGGAGGAGAAAGAAGCATTCGCCAAGGAGCTGGAAGCTAAGGAGGGCCCCCTGGAACGCCAGACGATTGAAGACGAGAAGAGATTGGAGTGGAAGTTGCGTGTGGCAAGGGAAAAAAAGAGGAGGAGGGAGGAGGCCAACCGGATGGCCAAAGAAGTGGCGAAAATTCAGACGTGTAAGGAGGAAGTGCAAGCACAACAGGAAACCCCTGCCAAATTAGATAAGATTCTGGGCTATCTTGAGATTTAGAGTCAGGCCTGGCTCGAGGAACATCAGGCCAACAAGGGTGAGGAAGTGACCCTCCACTCCATCCGGATCGGCTTTAGAGAGTTTGCGCGCGACATGGTAACCCACGTTAGGACCGAAGGTTGAAGGAAGGCGCGGAGAAGTTCTGTGTCGGCGCCATTGAAGGCACCAAGGTAGTGGCCGCAACAGAAGCTGAAACGCGACCCCGCAAAGAGCCCGTTAAGCTCAAATTTTCTGACTCTTATAGCGGGAAAAAGGACGATAATTTTGATAACTGGGAGGCCAGATTTAACACATATGTCTATTTACAACATATCGCGCCAGAGGAACAAGTCCTCGTGGCCTTCCATGCACTAAAGGACGAAGCGGCCAGCTTTGCTAGGTCCCTTGCGCGCGCAGCCGATTGTGAAAACAATATGGTTGCATACTCTAGGCTCAACCCGCTTTCCACTTTCCTCAAACTCCTGCGAGAGAGGTTCGCTGACGTCACAAGGGGCGTCAGGGCCTCCAATAAGCTTCAGACCATCCACGTGCGACA
The DNA here is from genome assembly GCA_003427395.1 of Chara braunii. NCBI lineage: Eukaryota > Viridiplantae > Streptophyta > Charophyceae > Charales > Characeae > Chara > Chara braunii. Next base: position 4,599,444 of record BFEA01000024.1, on the reverse strand, counting down.
GGGGAGGAGTGTGCGAGCACTCAAAAGCTGTATATGGACGACTTGGTAGCCGTCCCAGACCACGGGGTCACTGAGACCCAGTTGGTCGAGTTATTTTATCGTGCCATGCTACAGCCCTTGCGAGGGCATTTCTTTGATAAGACCCAACAGGCCAACATCATGTATGATGCCTTAAGTTGGGAAGTGGTCCTGTTTGAAGCAAAGTCCATGCCAGTTTCAGCTTTCTGGCATAAGGACTTAGACAAGGGAAAGAAGTGGAAAGGCCGTACCATCTCAGGTCAGGTCAGGGCGAAGGATCATTTGATCCTTACTTTAGATGAAGGTGGTACGGACAAAGTCCCCTAGAATCAGATTGAGTGGGGGCTAGAGGAGGAGGACAGCGGTACAGACCAGGGGAGGACCTATGATGTTGTCGCGGCTGGAGGGAGGCCGCAAGGTAGAGGAGGCCAAGGCCAAGGGGGCCGGGCCATGGGTGGTCGAGGTGCGGGTAAACAAGGGGTTGGCGGTCAAAAGAACCGTCAAGTGGGAGGTAGGGGTCAAGGTCCCCCGCCGAATCGCTCAGGACCCAGTGAGTCGCCACAGCGCAAAGGTGGAAGGTCACCTCAAAGGCAAGGAGGTTGGCACCCAGGTTGGCCACAGGGCCGGCCTTGGGAAGATTTGGGCTTGGACCAGCGTGTATGGCAAGAGCGTATGGAGCAGGGGCAGTGCATCTACTGTGGTGACCCTGCCCATATTATTAAATATTGTCCAAAGTATAGGGAAGATCGATTCGCTGCCCAGGGGTCGAAAGGCAGCTGCCAGTAGGGGTCGCAACTGCCCCTACCACTAGGCCATGTGGGGAAGTGTGCGCGCACCATCAGGAAACTGCCACACCACATGAGCCTATGGCAGAGGTTGCAGGACAGTCCCTAGTTAGCTGTCCAGAGACTGTCTGTGTTAACGTCTCTCTAGGCACTTCCCTCACAGGCGTGGTAGAAGAGTTGAAGGAGAGGATGCCCGCCTGGGCCAAAATGAAGAAGGATAGTAAGGGACAACTAGTCTGAGTTGATGTAGAAGTTTTTAGAAGTAGGGTAGGAGCCCTTATAGATTCAAGGGCTACTCGCAGTTATATTAGCCGTAGAGCGTTGAAAAAGCTAAGGCTAGGGTTGAAAGTCCAAAAGTTGGAAGACCCCATAGTAAGTGTCCTTGCAGACAACCGCACTATGCGTGTTGAGGACTACATAGAGGGAGTCAAGGCGTACTTTTGTTAGAGAATGATGGGAAAGTGGAGAAAGTTCTCCATTCCCTGACTCTCCTCATACAGGATGACCTTCATTTCAACATAGTCCTAGGTATGGATTGGGGAGAGGCAGCAGGGGCCACAATCCATTTGAGAGAGCATGAGTGTAGGCTCCCTAGTCCGTCAGGCGAGGTGACTGCCCGCCTGTTTCATATGTGTGGAGTAGATAACTCCTTGGCACATTGCTGTCTAAGTGCTCCCTCGTTCGCGCGATTAGTGAGAAAGGAGCAGTTAGAGGAGCAGGTTTTCGTAGCTTATGTGAGGCCTGTCACTGAGCCTAAGGAAGACACACCCATAGACCCAACTATTGCCAAGCTGCGGGAAGAGTTCAAAGATCTTGCAGAGCCGCCGTCAGGAGTAGTGCCACGACCGATCCAACATCGTATAAAAATAGAGTTTGGCAGTAAGAGTCCTAAGAGAGCAGTCTACAAGATGTCCCCAAGGGAATTAGAGGAGCTCCGTAAGCAGTTAGACGAGCTCCTCGAAAAGGGTTGGATTAGGCCCAGATCATCTCCTTTTGGAACATCAGTTTTGTTTGTCCCCAAGAAGGAAGGAGAGTTACAGATGTGTATAGATTATAGGGGTCTAAATGCGATCACAGTGAAGAACGCTGAACCGCGGCCTAGGATAGATGATCTTTTAGATCGGGTGCAGCGGTGCAGATATTTTTCGAAGATCGATCTGAAGTCCGGATATCGTCAAATAAAGGTCCATCTTGATGACCAGTACAAGAGTGCGTTCCGGACTAGATATGGGCACTATGAGTTTATAGTGATGCCCTTTGGACTAACCAATGCGCCTGCCATGTTCCACTCCTGTATGGACGATTTGTTTTGGCCGTGGTTAGATAGATTTGTTGTAGTTTATCTAGATGATATATTAGTATTCAGTAAGACCCTCCAAGAACATCAGGGTCATTTGAGGCAGGTCTTGGAGAAGCTGAGAGAGGCGAACGTAAAGATCAACGCAAAGAAGTGCGAGTGGGCCAAGACACAAGTCTTGTACTTGGACCATGTCTTAGACGGAGATGGCAGTAAGCCTGAGGACAGCAAGATAGCGGCAATTAGAGATTGGCCGACGCCCCGCACGTTGACCGAGTTGTGATCGTTCCTAGGCATAGCTAACTACTATAGGAAGTTCGTGAGGAACTTCTCGATTATCACCGCTCCCCTTCGCAGGTTGCTCAAGAAAGAGGCAATCTGGCAGTGGGATAAAGATTGTACGTCTGCGCTAAAGAAATTAAAGCGCGTGTTAATAGAGTATCCTGTCCTCAAAGTAGCAGATCCGTCCTTGCCATTTGTCGTTGCCACGGATGGGAGTCAGTATGGTATAGGCGCCGTGTTACAACAGGATGACGACAATGGCTACAGACCCGTAGAGTTCATATCAACGAGGATGCCCTTAGAAAAGGTAGCTACCTCAACTTATGAGAGAGAACTCTACGCTCTCAGGCAGTCCTTAGAGCACTGGAAGCATTACCTGCTTGGGAGGCACTTCAAGGTGTATTCAAACCACGAGACTCTTAGGTTGCTGAAGACAGGCCAAAATGACACCTAAGTTGACTAGATGGGCTGCTTAGATAGACCAGTGTGACTTCGAGCTAAAGGCAAATACAATGTAGTTGTGGATGCTCTAAGTAGGAGAGCAAACTACTTTGGAGCTATAGTTCACTATCTGGATATAGGAAGTGACCTGCAGGAGAGAGTAAGACAGGCGTATGGGCAAAACCCTATTTATAGTAACCTCCTCAAGAGAGTTAAGGAGGCCCCAGAGACCGAACCAGATTACCGCACCACAGGGGGATTATTGTTCGAAAAGACCGATGTAGTAGACTGTCTGTTCGTTCCCAACAGCGAGGAGATCCGTAGTTTGATCCTAGGGGAATGCCACGACACAGAGGGACATTTCGGTTGGCAAAAGACTCTAGCCAATCTGATGCATGCGTACACTTGGCCAGGAATGAAAGCTGACTGCATAGAGTATGTCTGCAGCTGCAAAGTATGCCAGAGAAACAAGACTACTACGAGTGCCCGTCTAGGTCTTCTTAGACCCTTGCCTATTCTTGATCAGCCAGGAGATTCAGTGTCCATTGACGTTATGGACGCTGGCGTCAAGAGTAAACATCGTAAGAGCCAAGTCATGGTCATAGTTGATAGATTCAGTAATGATGTTGTTTTTGTCCTTTCGCCCGCAAAGGCACGTACTGATCTAGTAATTCAGAAGTTTTTTTATCATTGGGTGAGTGATCACGGGATTCCGCTGTCTATAGTTAGCGATAAAGACACCCGGTTCACTAGTCAGAACTGGCAGGAATTGATGAAAATCGATGCGTCAAAGTTGCTGATGTCATCTGGCCGTCATCCAGAGACTAACGGTCAGGCCGAGCAAATGAATAAAATCCTGCAACAAGTTATGCGCATGTATAGTAGACCGGATCAGATCAACTGGGATGAGATGTTGCGCAAGGTAGCCAGTGCGTATAACAACAACGTGCACTTAGCCACCTGTCGCACTCCCAACGAGTTACACAAGTCCTTTAGACCGCACAGACCGTTTGAGGGGCTTAACCAGGATCAAATTCATAGGCTACCGCCCGGTACCAGGGAGTTTGCGATACAGCACGAGAAAGAGCTAGCTACAGTTGTCAAGAACCTCAGGAAGGCCCAACATAGGAAGAGCAAGCCAACAAGCACCGTGGCCCATCGCAGTTCCAAGTAGGCGACTTAGTCTGGGTCAAGTCCAAAGAGTTTGCTCCTGACGAAAACATCTCGCAGAAGTTACTGCTTGCGTATAGAGGCCCATGGCCGGTTCTAGAAGTTAAGGGCGGAGAGGATGGGCCGTCCTACACAGTAGAGATCCCAGCACACCCCCACACCTACCCTGTGTTTCATGCATCAAAGTTGTTGCCGTGTATCGTAAGTCAACAGTTTCCATCTAGAAGATCCATGATCCCCCCAGACATGGATGGAACGTACAACATTGATGGGATTGTAAATGAAGATGTGTTTAGAACAGGAGGTAGAGGTCGTCCACAGAAACAGTATAAGGTCCGGTTTGCTTATCAGGAACCAGAGGACGACTGCTGGTTTACTAGGATAGAACTTCTAGAAACAGCTCCGGGCGTAGTTAGAGCCTACGAGAGGGATAGGAAAGGTAAAGGTCCAGCCTTGGATTGAGTTATTCTCGGAGGACCTCGAATTAAGGCCGGCAGGAGTGAAACGGTATTCACCCGTTCGCATTAGCGGATGCAGATCCCAGGGCTCGATCCCTAGTCCTCACCTTACCTGTGTACAGTATCTGTGTCGACCCCGAGAGTTGAACCCGTGACCTGTGTACTCGCAGCAGTTGGTAGGCTGTGGTAGGTCTGTAGGTTGTAGGGGTTGGAGCTGTAGACCTGTTGGTTGTAGGTTTTAGCAGTTCCTAGGAGTCGTAGCTGTAGCTCCTCCGAAGGGTCAAAGTCGTATCTGCTAACGTCCTGAAAGGTCAAGGTCGTAGCTGCTACAGTACCGAAAGGCCAAGTCTACGGACTTCCGGAAGGTCCGGAAGTGGTCTTTCGGAGCCTGCTCACGTTTTGGTAGAGGCAAGTGGGCAAGTGGTGAAGTCCACCCTTGCTGAGTCAACGGAACCAGTCCCAGTCAGTCCTAGTCCAGTCAAGCAAGTACTGTATGGGACTGTGTGCACCACGGGCATGGGAAAGGGGCAGACCAACGAGATACAGAAGTATAAATCAAGAGGCAGCGCTCAGCCATTCATTCATTCCTGTGTAAGCCATGCGGAAGCGCTGCCACAGCAACTTGTGCGAGGTGGTTTGCAGTGAGCCCGAAGACGAAGTGGGCGAGAAGGAGAGCTTAGCCATAGCGATAGGAGTAGGAGCAGCCATAGCCGCCATAGCTGATAGGAGAGTGTAGCGTGTGTGTGTCTACGTGTGTGTACAGTGTGATGCGTGTGGGATATCCAGGGTGATCCAGTGTGTGTGTGAACAGCAGAGTTGGGTTGGCGACGAACAGAGAGTTGTACAGGCGCTGTTGCGCCATATCTGTTTGAAGTGAGCTTGTATCTGAACTGCGTTCTTGGCTACTATATCTCTGAGTTCTGAGTGGGCGCTTGTCACCAGTTTGTTGCGCAACCTGTGTACATGCATGTGAAGTGTGAAAGATAGCGAGTCTGATTGCATCACTGAGGGCACAGTCACAGTAGCACATCATAGAATGTATCTGATGGTTATCACGGCATCGGGGAAGTTTTTTTTTTTCTTTTTTTTTGGTTGTTGTTCTTAGATGTGACGACCCTGGCTCGGGAAAACTCGGTGCGCAGTGAAATTCAGTGTTKGGAAAAACAGGCTCGGATGTACTGGTGGTTTAAACCGCCAATACATGGCCGCAGACTTGTGGAAAATCACGAGTTGCCAACGCTGAAAGAAGTTGAAAAAACATATAGAGTGGAGCCAACCAAATAGTGACAATGGATGTTGTGTACACGGACACATGGATGTTGTGTACACGGACACACGGATGTTAGTGAGCAGATCATTCATGAGGTTGCATCCTGATGGAATCAGGAAAAAGGAGAGGCTGCGAGTGTTTATGATGGTGGGTGGGTTCTGCGTGTTTCTCTTGACAGGATTCGAATGGTGACCGTGTGGTTCAAGATGTCATTCTGAGTCCTCGAAAGAAGAAGATCCTTTTTGTAAAGGTGAGTGTAGTTTTCCCTCCCTGTCCCCCCTTCCTTCATTCCCTTCTTCATTCCAGCCCGTCTCCCCCTACCCCTCCTATTTCTCCCCTATGGCTTAAACGTTTCTTTTCATTCCTGCCTTACCGCCCACCCCAACTTGCAGGGGTTTCTTAATTTTGAGCTGTCAGAGGTTAAACAATGCAAGCCACCCGAAAGGTTAGAAAAAAGTGACATGTGAGCGGAAAACGGGTTGGGTTGCGGACTTGTCTGCATGCGCCATGATGGCAAGCCAATGAAGGTGCGACAAGCTGACTTTATTTTCAAACTTGAAGTGAAATGCCTCTCCAATCTTGGCCCCTGTGCGCACTCCCTCCACACCCCTTCGCTTCCCCCAGTCCTCCCCTAACCCAAAACTCACATTCTGCATACGCGACAACGATGTCTCCTGCAGTTTCTCATAGCCCGGTCGTCGTTTATTTTAGGGCAGGCATTGGTAACATCCGGCCTCATTCTGTGTGTTGGCCATCCTCCGAAAGAGTGCAACCAGATGAACACGACTATCGGAAATCTGGGCTTTGCCACATCCCCTCGCCACCGGACCCCCCTCTCCCTCTTCCCCCCCAAAACAACTGCTGCCCACCCCTCCTAAGTCAGCATTAGCCTACCCTCTTCATCCTTATGCTGCCCAGCTTATCCTATTTGATCTATCCTATTCAACCGGTTGAACATAGGTAGTTATCATATTGATGTCTTGGGAAATCTGGTGTCCAGTGTTTGATAGCAGATGTACTCATTTATAACACGATCACTCAAAAAATGTATTGGAGTGTTCACACCAGCATGCATGTCACACAGATTGTTTTGTCACACATTGCACAAGTAGATGATGAGTAGTGGACCAGGTAGCGAAACTCCAATTCCACAACCAGATTATAGTGAGAGAGTCAAGAGTTCAATTATTCAGCTCTTAACAAGATTACAAGTCTTCTTTGATCAGCAAGAGTCTGGAACCCAGCACACATCAGCGGTAGACAAGGTAAGTCTCCACCATAGCTCTCTCTCCCTCCTGTCTCTCACTTGTCTTAGTGTCCCTGGTCTAAACTCTACACTAGTCTTCTCTTTTCACACACATGAACACTCCCTACTACTGCACACACACGAGGATCGACTCTGAATACAACTCACTGGTCCACTTCTACTGACATACTAACCCTACCACTAACTAGCGCTGGTGCAGCTATGGCTGCCTTCTTCCCTGCCAGCGCCTGCTTCCTCTCTCTCATCTCACTCAGCACTGCTCTCTGGCATAGCGCAGCTCCCACACTAGCGCACAAGTGCACAAGCACTTCCACACTCTCATGCGAATGAGCATCTGCCGAAATGGGAGGCTGGCCAGTCTTTTGTAGTGTTGGACTGGTCTTGGTTGGGCCAGCCTCTGGCCGAATTCCCTGGTACCTCATGCCCACTGCCTGTTTGTTGCGAAGTGTGAGTCCAAGTAGCTTTCCATGGTCTGCTGCTGCTGTGGCCTTTCGGGCGTGCCTTTTGGACTTCTGGTCTAACTCAAGACTTGACCTCTGGGACTGAGACTAAACTGGGCCTGCGACCTTTGACTATCTGCTGAACAGACGTGACCCCTGGTACTCTGGCCTTTCGGGCGTGCCTTTTGGACTTCTGGTCTAACTCAAGACTTGACCTCTGGGACTGAGACTAAACTGGGCCTGCGACCTTTGACTATCTGCTGAACAGACGTGACCCCTACTCAGCTTCAAATTTGACTGTTCGCGCAGGACCTGGGTGTGACTTCTGCAAAATGACTTTTCATTTCAGTCTGGACGCGACATTGGCCTCAGGGGAACTTGTCTTTTGAAATGCTGATTCGTAACTCCAGCTTCTGGCTCACTGGGCCCCTTCATGTTGGGGTCGTGATTTGGGGTCTGAATTGTAAAAGCCCTTTTAATTCTGAAAAAAAAAAGAACAAGAAAAAGTCTGGAATAAAAGCTGTGAAGAACTGCCCCACAGCCGAGTTTGGTTTGAAAAAACTCATATCCTCAGAGCAGACAACCCTGCGGTGCAGGTTGACTTTAAATTGCAAACAGAATCTGAGCGAAAGCAAACAACTTGAAATGGAAATAAAATACTTTTCTGGTCTCTCTTCCTCCTCTAGTTCTGGATCAGATCCGGACAGCTGGATGATGTGGACCGAATCAGATTAGAATCATTAGATGTGTCCAGATGATCTGGATTGAATAGACATGTTCGTAGGTAGTGGGAGGCATAATCAAGAGAAGAATGTAGCTTAAACCACCACTCCCCCCGGCCCGGGAACCAGAAGTGCAGGTTCAAGAGGGATACCGGAAGCACAGTGGGGAGAATCAGGGGAGTGGCAAACATGGAAAATGTGTCATTTTGCCGCTGCGATTTTTCCTGTGCTTTCCTGGAGAGCCCGCGACCAAATCTACGGACCCTTTAATTTGCAGATTTCTGGACACATTCTTTTGATCGTGAAAAATCGCTGAAGCTGAGGTACTTTGCCCGTTGGCCCCATCGTGGTAGAGCGGCAAAAATGGAAAATGAGATGAATCGGCGCGGCATTGATTTCACAGTGTTAACAATTTTTATTTATTTTTTAATAAATATTTTTCCTGGCAGATCACTGCAATAACCCGCTCAAATATGCTTTTGTTGTCGGCCAGGGGGCCACCCACAGGCCACAGTTCGGCCTCAGCAAGGCCCCGCGTCCGACTGTGCGAAACAAGACCTTGAAACGATGCTTCTGAGTCCCTGCACCCGACGGTTGACCAAAGTCAACTGTAACTCGGAATATTAAGACTCACGAGTCAAAGTCTGCATGGACCCAGTCCAGGCCATCGATCAAACACACACACTTGGCTGTACGGAGGTATCCAGGAAGCATTTGGTCCAAGTGGAAGTCTGTAACTCTACGCGATCCAGGCCATCAGCTGTGAGTCAATCTGAGCCTTTGTACTCGGGAGACCAGAGGCTGGTCAACGGCGTCAACATTATTTATTGACCCAGCCCCTGTTGGTCAGTAGTCAGTCTTGCACTTCTGCTTGATGCTGGCACGACGCTGGCTGGATTTTGGCTTGACGCTGGCAAAATGCTGGCACTACGCTGGCATTGTGCGGCGACGACGCCAGACTGCTGCATTGCGTTCTGGTGCCTCTCTGCTTCTGGCGCCAGCTGTCTACTTGGTTGCTGATGTGGCACATGCCACACTGTCTTCGACATTCCTGATGTGGCGCATGCCACACTGTCTTCCTCATTGCTGACGTGGTGCATGCCACACTGTTGTCGGTACAGATTGGGGAGTCGACGAGAAGGGTGATCAGGGCTTGTGAGAGAGGAAACTTACCTGTGATGATGCTGTCGACAAGCGCGCTACTGTGAAGTCTTCATGAGAGATATGTGCCTACGTGGCACTTTGCTGTGATCGAATCTTGTCAGACTCGTTGTGGGATACTGTTGCTGATGTGGACGAAGGGAGGCACACAAAGGAGGAGTGGGTTATGAGTGGTTTCTATCTCTGATGATATTGATGGTTACTTAGTCTATTCCTCCCTCCTATGAGTTTCTTCCTATGGTTACGAGACATTGTATTACAGATCACATTTCATGATTATTGGAGACATTTATCGGCGCTGAGACATCTTGTATTCCGACACTTGATGAGTTTATCTCCTGATTGGGTTCGTTACAATTTGGTATAGGAGCCTTCCTCCTTCGTCGCGATCTGCTGTTGTGCGCCTTGACGCCCCAAGGTAAGTACGGGGAGGGTGCCACGCTCAGTGAATCGCATCTATAGTCGCACGCGCTTATAATCGCGATCTGGACATTGTACAACCCGTGCGCATCTACCTGACGAAGATGATGACGTGGACTTTAAGAAGACGACGACAACATTGCTGACATGGCACATTGTTGCTGAGGTGGCGATTGGTGACTGGGGAGAGCATCGTTGGCTGTGGCGCTGATGTGGTGCTGGACGACCGATCCAAGAGAGAGAGAGAGAGAGAGAGAGAGAGAGAGAGAGTGGGGGGAACTGCTGACGTGGCATTGAGAGCACTGCCTACATGGCATGGCGAATGGGTGCTGACGGGGCATCCAAAGGACCAGCGGGTATTGTTTGACGTGGCACTTTCTTGTGTCACGACTTACTTGCTGACGTGGTGCTTCCCAGGCTCCAACTTTACTTCGAGTCTGACGTGGCAAACTTGTGACGAACGGGTTTGGCAGAATCATGCGCTGCTGACGTGACTGATTTCCCATTTGACGGCCTTGCTGGTCACTGTTGTTGACGTGGTGCACTTTGTGGAGGTGCTGCGTTGGCCAGACTGGGATGTGACACGTGGCAGAAGGAACTGCGCTGCCATTACCTTGAAGATTGGTGGGGACCGACATTTGCACTTGGTGCACAGCTGGGCGGTACGGCACAGGCTTATGTCGTAGTGCCACGCGTCAGTCGTGGTGCCTGGCACGAGTATCTACAGTGAGACAGCAGGAGACTGGGCAGCTGACACGTTGATTGTTTGTGTTGTTGTTGGCCGACTCTACTCACCTGCCGTGGGCTGTTCTTTGGATGCTTGCTACTCACCAAATGTGTTGTTATCTTGATCACACTGCCCGTGGCTGCGGTACCTGTACACTCATATGGGAACGCCAATACACAAATAAAGTTTAATAAACAGCAAAATTAGAGATACGCAAAAGTTGAAGAATCTGAATCCTTTTTTTTTTTTTTTTTTTTTTTATTTCCCGCCGAAGTAGAAATTGAAGTGAGGCCGTGGAATTTTCTATTGTCTTTGTAAGTTTATTGTGTGACAAACTCACTCGTCAGGATGGCTTTTGTGTGGAATTGTCTGCGTGTGTCCATTCTGACCCTCTTATTCCCCATCTCTTCTATATCCTATTTCCATCACTGTTTTTGCTGATGATGAGGAGGTAGTGTTAAGAACCCGTGGCCAGAATGAAGAAACGACGACATTGAATGTTGAACCGTCTTCGTACATTGCTCCAAGAGATGCAACAAGTTGGCCCCGAGGCTGGACAACATGTACGTAGCCTGTTTGATCTGCTGGCGGCAGAAGACGAACTGAGGAAGGCTGAAACTGTTGTCCAGATATCGGAGGTCAGTGCCATTGATCGAGCAAAATTGACACTCGATTATTTCGTTGCCGAGCAATATGCGAAGATGACAAGAAGGGAAAAGGCCAAAGAAGAAGGGAAGGCGGAATCATCCGAAAGGAAAGAAGAATTGACCGAAGAAATAATGGACGACACTATCAGAGAATTGCAAACTGCATTGGTGGCAGAATTGAAAAAGAGAGAAGCCTATCAGAAAGAAACGAGGGAAAAAGAAGAAAAGGCAAAGAAGGTAGAAGAAATTAGACAAAAGTTCCGAAAGGAAAGAAGAATTGACCGAAGAAATAATGGACGACACTATCAGAGAATTGCAAACTGCATTGGTGGCAGAATTGAAAAAGAGAGAAGCCTATCAGAAAGAAACGAGGGAAAAAGAAGAAAAGGCAAAGAAGGTATAAGAAAGTAGACAAAAGTTTAATCAACTTTAATGTTTGGCATCAAAGGCAAAGAAGGTAGAAGAAATTAGACAAAAGTTTAATGTTTGGCATCAGTTCTACAAAATATGATGACTTACCTCGCCGATTTAGAAATAAAGAAGATTGACAATGTCTTTGCCGAATTTCGGATGGTGACAAAGTTGGTAGAGGGAGAGAACGAAGTTGTGCATGAGGAGGAGGCCAAGGTGAAGGAAGACAAGAAAGAACCTCAGGAAAATTTGATGAAAGGTGGAATGATAACACAAAAAGAACTTGAGACTTCAAACGAAGATGAACCTGAAAGGAGTCGACGAAGGAAGAACTCGAGCTTGCAAATAAGAAAGTTGCGAAGAAGAAAGGAAAGGTTAAGATGAAGCTTCCTTTTGCTTACACCAGTAAGCAAGGGGAACAAGTGTTATTGTAGATAGCAGAAATACAAACTTACTACATCACCACTCCTCTTGAGGTCGAAAGCCAACTCGCATTTTCGACCTTTTGTCGTGGTGAAGTCGCGAAGGAGTGGGTATTGTCTGAAGCTGACACTGTTGGTTTTGAAGACATACGTGAGTGGGCCAAAACAATGACACTCGGGGAGTTTCTCCGAAAGATCAAGGAGAGATTTCTTGACAAAACAACAGCCAACAAAGCCTTAGAGAAGCTCACTACCATCAGTGAAAAGCGTTCGACTATTGTGGCTGCTTTGTCCCGTGAAGTGGATCGTCTGTTGCAGGTTCCGGGTTTGAACTTGTAAGATAACCAAGTCTTGTGCATCTACTCTCGCGTGTTGCCCAAGCCTATTCGTTGACACCTCGTGGCTAAATCAAAATCCGGTAAGTATAACTACAGAGAGTTTCGTGACCTCGCGCTCCAGAGGGAGCAAATGACTGCACAAGTGAAAGGAACCTATGCATCCATTGTACGAAGTGGTCCAACAAGTGGGTTTGGGAATGGTAACACCCTCGTCGTCTTCGATGACCACACAATGGAGAAGTGGCCCCTCGATGAGGCCGAAGGGTGTAGCAAACGGTGGCAGCGAGTCAAGGAAGGGTGACGTCACTTCCATGCTGTCCAACAAGGGTGGCACAAATTCGGGAGGATACAAGAAGAAGAGACCACACTCCTTCCGGGAGCATCCTGGCATTGCAGCCGAAAGGCTTGGGAGAAAATGAACCTGGCAACGAGAAGAATGGCAGGAACGGATGAACAATCGGCAGTGCTTGAAGTGTGGCAATGCAAGACATATTATCAAATGGTATCCGCTCATCCGTAACTTAAAAGGGAGCAACCAGAAGGAGTAGCGTCTGCTCTTACTGAGTTGGAGGGTTTAGGAAAAGGTAAGGTGCATGAAACCCCATTCAACCCTTCAAATTGCATGGCAGAGGATGACTCTTCTTCGGCCCATTGCTCAGAACACCCTGAAAATGTTTTTTGTGTTCTTTCTCTCTGGGCGATACCCTTGACGAACTTTGGTGATGAACTGATTGCTTTAAGAAGTTTGTGGACTAAGAAAACAAAGTCTGAGGGTGAATTGATGATTGCTGACATTGAGATTGGATGCACACGAGTAGATGCTTTGTTAGATCCCGGGTCAACGCGGTCCTATATTTAAAAAAGGCAGTAAAGAAATTGCATCTAGGAATGAGAGTGCATGACCTTCCACGATTTATCACGTGTATGCTTGCAAATAAAATCACGATCACCCCTTTTCAATATGTAAGTCGTGTAAAATGTTATTTTCAACGAAGGAAGGAAAAATAATATTGGACGAAGTGATCTTCGTCGTATAGAAGAACCTACCCTTTGACTTGATTTTGGAATGGATTGGCATGAGGAAGTTGACCCAGATATCAAATCTAAGATTGTTAATCTAAAACATGAAAATTTTAATTTGAAACCAATCATATTGTTTCACAAGTTTGGTTCCGACTCATCATTGTCTTTCTGTTGTACGAGTCTTCTTGCTTTTCGAAGTATGATTACGAAAAAGAAGTTGGCACAAGATGTAATGATGAAACTCGTAAAACGAGTTAGAGAGTGTTTTTCGTCCTATCCTTCTTCTATAGATAAACTTCTAAATGAATTTAAGGACTTGCAGACTGAAGCAATGGGGATAATTGAACGTGCTATTAAGCACACTATTGAGATCATTCCCGAAAGTACGATTCCCAAAGGACCCATCTACCGAATGTCTCCTAGGGAATTACAAGAGTTCAAGAAACAACTGTAAGAACTTGCAGAAAATGGATGGATTCGACCAAGTTCCTCTCCCTATGGTATTATTGTTTTATTTGTGGCGAAAAAGGAAGGAGAACTTAAACGTTTTATTAATTACTGAGGATTGATTTTCGTTATTGTTAAAAACACGGAACCTCTTCCTTGCATTGACGACTCTTTTTTAGTACGATTGATCTGAAGTTAGGATACCAGCACATCGAGGTGACACCTCAAGATCAACACAAGATTGCCTTCTGAACCAGGTATGGACATTATTAGTTTGTGGTTATGCCTTTCGGATTTACTAATGCACGTGCTACTTTTCAAAGGTCTATGAATGAATTGTTTTGTCAATGGTTGGACCTGGTTGTAGTAGTGTATCTCGATGATATCCTTGTGTATAGTAAAATACTTTAGGAACATGAGAAACACTTGTGAATGGTTGTATAGAATTGTGAGAGGGCAACTACAAACTAAACCCTAAGAACTCTGAGTTTGCTAAATCTGAGGTATTATACCTTGGACACATAGCGAACGAAGAAGGATTAAGGCTTGAAAAGAAGAAAATAACAACAATTCGGGACTGGCCGAAATATAAGACTGTCAGTTAACTAAGTTTTTTTTTAGGACTTGCTAGTTACTACAGGAAGTTTGTAAGGAACTTCTCACTGATAGCTACACATATGAGAAGATTCTTGAAGAAAGAAAAACCTTGGTTATGAGACAAAGATTGTAAGTCTGCATTTAAAAAGTTAAAACATGTGTTAACTCATTATCCTGTTTTGGAAATTGTTGATTGTTCGCTCCCTTTCACTGCTACTATTGATGTAAGTGCAATGACTTGCTGATTTCAACTGCCGAGACTGACTGCGAGGTTGTACAGTGCACTGCTATGTTTGCTATGTGTTTTGCTGTGTTTTTTTGGTCGCACTAAGGGCTGCCTGCTGTTCTAAAAATAGCCTGAATTAACACCAGTAGAGGCTGAGTAGTTACCGGCCCTAAGTGGCCCTAAGCCCTAAGTGCGGCAGTAGGACCGATTTCGTGGAGGCCGAGTAGGCCCTAATTGAAACGGTGTGAGGAAACCCGGGGAGGGGCGCCTACCGTCCGCTGAAGCCAGGGGCCACGGCGCCTGTCACTCGCCGCGCCCACTTCCGAGGTCCTCAGCGACCAGCAGCGGTCGAGGATGGGGGCGTCTCGCCACGCCACCTATTTTTCCTTTCTTTCCTATTATGATTTAGCAACTTGACACAACGGTGAGTTTCAACAATCGACAGGTTATGCAGTGAAATTGCACGGTGAAGAGATTCACCGGTAAACTTGTAAAGCGGCAAGCTCGAACATCTTCCAGTTTCGGCAGCCAAATGATAGGGCAACAAGTTCGTACAGCAATGAGTTTCGACAGACAACTGATGATCAGCAGGGAGCGAGTCCGGGTTTGGCGGTCGCACACCCAGTTACTTCTTGTAATCTAGCTAGCTCTCTCTCTGCTGTGACTTTGGTCCCCGTCTGGTGAGCTCGATTGATTGCACGGCAAAGGGTCAAGTTTACACAGCGACGAACTTAAGCGGTCATCTGGTGAGCCAAACAAATTACACGATATTAATTCAAGTTCTCTCAGCGACAGACTTCGACTTAGAGAGTCAACAGACGATCCCGACAAATTTCGTGACAATGATAACAAAACTCTTGCACAAACACTCGGGGCTTTATATCCCTTTGCATGCACTGCATGAGTCCTCCCCGGTAGACAGTGAACGAATGAAAACCAGATCGGTCAGTAATGATCTTTAATTTACCGTTGAGCAGAGGCTGTTAGATCAACCAGTTCACAGGTAGTAATTGTACCGCCGGTGAACAGAACGACCTGATCTGCCAATAGGCGAAGAGTAATAGATCTGGCTTTGCACCAAAAAAAAACTGTTCGAGCCTCCAATAGCCAATGGTATGATTGATCTGCCAATCGCCTGGAACAATTTGACCAGCCAACAAGAAGGAAACAAAAAGTTGTGGGGGGAGAGTATATTTGATTAATCAATAAACAGGAAGTGCTCGATCAGCCAATGGGCAGTCGGCCCCCCCGTCAACAGAGATCGCTCGATCATTCAACAGGGAGTCTTCCTCTCTCTCTCTCTCTCTTTCTCTCTCTCTCTCT
>BFEA01000024.1:4558721-4575174 GCA_003427395.1 Chara braunii | reverse complement strand
GATAGATGCGCCCTAGCTCATCTCCTTATGGTGCCCCTGTCTTATTCGTGCCCAAAAAGGAAGGTGAACTTAGATTATGCATTGACTATCGAGGGYTGAATTCCGTCACTGTGAAAAACGAGGAACCACTTTTGCGCATTGACGACCTATTGGACCAATTGCAAGGATGCAGGTACTTCAGTAAGTTAGGGTACCACCAGATCGAGGTGGCTCTTGAAGATCAACATAAAACAACTTCTTGAACCAAGTATGGACACTACGAGTTCGTAGTTATGCCTTTCGGATTGACTAATGCACCTGCAACCTTTCGATGGTCAATGAATGAATTGTTTCTTTAATGGTTGGACAGTTCGTAGTAGTCCATCTTGACGACATTCTAGTGTATAGTAAGACACTCGAAGAGCACGAGAAACATCTACGAATGGTTCTGCAAAAATTGCGCGAGGGCAATTTCAAATTGAACGCTAAGAAGTTTGAGTTCGCTAAGCCTGAAGTATTATTCTTAGGGCACATAGTGAATGAAGAGGGACTAAGGCCCAAAGAGAAGAAAATAATAGCAATCAGAGATTGACCCCAACCTAAGGCTATAACTGAGTGGAGATCTTTTTTAGGACTTGCTAGCTCTTATAGGAAGTTCGTCAGAAACTTCTCATTGATAATTGCTCCTATGAGAAAACTTCTGAAGAAGGAAAAACCTTGGTTGTGGGACGAAGATTGTGAGTTGTGTTTCATAAGGGATTGGGGTTGTGCTACAACAAGATGACGATAAGGGATATAGTCCTCTTGAGTTTATGTCCAGGAGGCTTCCGTCAGAGAAAGTGACCATCTCCACCTACGAGAGGGAATTGTATGCCTTAGTTGCTGCACTGGACACCTGGAAGCATTACTTGTTAGGGAGGCACTTCACTGTTTACTCAGATCATTCGACTCTGAAGTGGATCAAGGCTCAGCCTAGACTCTCTGATAAGTTAGTTAGATTGTCCACTTCCATCGACACCTTCGTCTTTAAATTGAAAACTATCAAAGGAAAGTCTAATGTGGGTTGCGGATGCTTTGTCCATATCATTCTACTCTGAAGTGGATTAAGACTCGGCCTAGACTCTCTGATAAGTTAGTTAGATTGTCCACTTCCATGGACACCCTCGACTTTGAATTGAAAACTATCAAAGGAAAGTCTAATGTGGGTTGCGGATGCTTTGTCCAGGCGTGCAGACTTCTTTGGAACTATTGTCTTCTATCTCGATGTCGGGAATTAACTAAAGGAACAAATTCGGAAGGGTTATGGGAGTGATCCTATTTGGAGTCCTGTCATTGGGACCCTACGAACGAACTCTGAACAATTCCCAAAATATAGAATGACTGATGGCTTACTCTTCTACCTAGATAAAATCGAAGAAAGACTATGTATTCCTTATTAAGAACAAATTAAAAGTCTAATCATTTGGGAGTGTTATGATGCTAAGGGTCATTTTGGTTTTAAGAAGACGTATGTTGATGTACAAGAACGCTTTGAATGGAAAGGAATGAAGGAGGATGTACTAACCTATTTACTTGTCTTGTCTGTAAGAGAAACAAGCCTTCGCACGAGAATCTGCTGGGACTGTTGAGGCCAATGCCTATTCCAAGTAAGCTCAGTGAGTCTATCTCCATAGACTTCACGAGTCTCACTAAAAGCCGAAATAACAACAGTCAGGTAATGGTTATTGTGGATAGATTTTCAAAGTATGCTATGTTCATTCCTTTACCTGCTGAATCTAGAACTGAGTTGTCATCCAGAAATTTCAGATGCGATGGGTCTCTGAGTAAGGATTCCCAAAAACCATTGTCTCTGACAGGGATGTTCGGTTCACCAATCTACAATGGCAAAAGTTTATGGAAGTCTATGGCACCAGGTTGACCATGTTGTCAGGCAGACATCCTAAAACGAAAGGCCAAACTGAACAAATGAACCGTCTGTGCCAACAACTTTTGCGCATGTATGTCTGACTCGATCAAATAGATTGGGATGAGAACTTGCCTAAAATTGCTAGTGCTTATGATAACACTGTATATACTGTTACAGGGAAAGCCCAACTGCAGATGATTGAGCAGGCCAACAAACATCGACGACTCTCACAGTTTCAGAAAGGTGATTTGGTATGGGTGAAGTCTAAAGAATTTTCCTTGGAAGAAAACATATCTCAGAAACTGCTGCTTGTCTACTACGGACCTTGGGAAGTTCTCAAGGTAATTGGGGATGCAGATGGACCTTCCTACCGAATATATGTACCCCCACACCTACGGACTGATCCTGTCTTTCATGCGTCTAAACTCTTGCCATATGTGGAAGGAACTGAGTTTCCTAATAGACCATCCATGTTTCCCCCTTCCATGAATGGAGGTTACGAAGTTGAGAAGATTTTGGAACATGGCTATTTCTCTTCAGGCGGCAGAGGACGGCCGCAGAAGCAGTGTAAGTTAACGTTCAAGTTTCAACCCCCACCGAAGCTAGATGGTTCAGTAAAAAGGAACTCTTACCCATTGCTCCTGATATTGTTGCTGCATATGAACGTTGGTTGAAAGAAAATTGATGTGTTTCTGCGATGGAACTCGAAAATTGGGCTGGCAAGAATGCAATAACGCGTGCAGTATTCCTTGGAATGCCTAAGGGCCTTGCTAGGCCACACTCAGACCCAGGCCAAAGATGGGAAAAGACCCCAGCCAAAGATTCAAGGCCTGAGCGAGCGACAGTTGACGAAAGTCAATTGCCTGACGCCCAACACTCAAAGTCAAAGTGGACCCAACCCTGGCCGCCGGTGAGACGCACACACTTGTTTGTATGCAGGTACTCAGACAACATCAGGACCAACGGGAAGTCTGCAACTGTTTACAATCCAGACCCTCGACTACGAGGCATTATGTACGAATGTGGGAAGGAGACCTGAGGCCAGACTGCCTCATCAAACACTACATAAGGCTTGGTCTCCAAGAGTACAACATTCAGTCTTGTTATGCCGCCTCGACGCTGGCTTGACTCTAGCTGGTTGCTGGCCTGACGCTGGCTCGACATTGGCTGGACGCTGGCTTGACGCTGGGTGTGCGCTGGTACTGTGGACGACGATGCGGTACTGTGGCTGCATGTTGGCGCTTCCTCTGTTGAGCGCCAGCGTCTGCTGACGTGGCGCGTGCCACCAATCTTCATTGCTGATGTGGCACATGCCACCTGTTTACGTTGACGTGGCGCAGACAGGCGCAGGCCACCTGTTTACATTACGATGTGGCGCAGGCCACCTGTCTACATTGCTGATGTGGCGCAAGCCACCTGTCTTCGTTGTTGATGTGGCGCACGCCACTTGTCTCTACTACTGACGTGGCACTGGCCACGCTGTCTACATGAGGTCACTGGTTGCGTTAAGGAGGGAGATCGGAATTTGTGGATGATTGGGAATTGGTACTCACCTGAGGTTGACGTCGATTCCGTGTGTATTGTTGTTGTCTAGATGATAGTGCCACGCGGCACTTCTATGTGATCAGGACTTATCAGACTTGTTACTATATATTGATTGATGACTTGGAGGCGAGGGGAAGCCCGAAGAAGGAGTGGGAAACGATTGGGCTACTTTTGTGTGGTCACTGATTCTCTCTTCCACTCTCTCCTTTGTCTATTCCCCCTCCACTCTCTTCGTCTATTGGTAATGAGATATTCTATCAAATATCACTTTCACGTTAGTTGGAGACATTGTGCAGATCTGAGACTACTTGTACTTCGACGTCTCTGGGTTCATCGCAGAGCACTCAAGAGTGCATTTCTCCTTTAACCTCTTCCCATCTCATACGGGACATGTCGTGCTTGGACTTTTCCTTGAAGGGTAGAGGTTTTGGGGTCGCGGCGCAGAGGCCGACACTCCCCGTCCCGCTGAGGCATGAGACTAGAAGAAGAGGAGAAAATTGAGCAACTCAATATGTGGTCGTTATGACTCACGAGTGCTTAGGGTCCCTAGCTATGCAATGCAATTTTCAATTCTCAGTCCAACGCTCAATCAAATGTTCTTCCCAATCTCTTTCAAAGACTGATTCTCATGACCGACTCGACAATCTTTTCCAGTCAACATCTCAACTCAAAACTCAACCACATTCAGTCTTTAACAAGCAATCATGCAAGGGGATACCAGTGCCAGTCTCTAATGATCTTTTCAGGGGCCTTTTTTTGCTATTTCAAGTTGAATAACCTTTTCAGGGGTCATTCCTTACTATTCTAAGTCGAACTACCTTTTCAGGGGTTATTCTTTGCTATTTCCAGTCGAACATCCTTTTTCAAGGGTCATTCTTAAACCTTTGCCAGCGCCCGAGTGGGTGGGCTTCGAGGATACGGATCCCATCCATAAGTAGGGGGTTAGAAGGTGGCGATCTTATACTTTTTATGTGTGCGCTTTCTTTTATCATATCTAGGGAGGACTAGTTGTCGAACATTCCACCACATAGAGATAGAGCCAGGCAGTAAATGCCTATAAGGGAGCAGTCTACAAAATGTCTACCAAAGAATTAGAAGAGCTAAACAAGCAATTAGACGAGCTCCTAGAAAAAGGATGAATTTTATGGGTAGGCGACTACAATTCCAGCCAGCTCCACAAAACCATGCGCCAGGCATGGATTCAAATATTCGGGCAGGTGATTTCAGTGCTCGTACATTTGCTGATAATTCATGGATCCTATGGGACAATGGCGACAGGGTGCACACAGAGGGAAATATTAACTCTTTGTATCACCAAGTGGTGGAGAATTGCTCGGTCTGGCTCGTCTATCGGGAACAGTATGTCAATGAGCACTTGCAAGCACTTCACCCCCCGGAGAGCAATCCAGGGGACGGTGGCTGTGCCCTCCTATTTTGTCGTCACACAGGTACAGTTTTGGTTCGGATGTACACGGCATAGCCTCTGCTCCGAACACTATGAAGGGGTGGTCGATGTCAGCCTCTCCCATGAAAATTGTGATCCCGTGTCTTGTGCTCATCCCCCCACCCCCTCATTACTTGCCCAGCATGTCGTTGTGGCCTTGATCTGCAATACGTAAATAATCGTGCACGTCAGCCTTCCATGCTAATGAGATGTCAGCAACATGCCATGTGCCGGCAATGTTTCCAGAAAGCTGTCATATAAAGTATGTGTCTTTACTGCGTGGACTATCCCCGGTGTTATCATCCTCCACATCCTCTCCTAGCTTGGCCCACATGCGGTGTTGGTCATACACCTACGACAACAGCATACGCATCTCCCTCTTCCTTGCCAGATGGAAGACAGACAGAGCAGCCCGAGGACGAAAATAGACTTCTATGTGAAGGACCCTCGGAGCGATGTGCTGATAATTCATCACCACCAGGGCGAGCTGTTGTGGACCAAATCCTGCAGCAGCTGAGCGCCGTTGCTTTGGACCGATCCCCCCTGTCGTCGTCTGCCCATAGAGAAGGAATAAATACTGAGGAAACCGAAGAACGATGCTCCATGCCACTTTGTGATGACCTGCCGGAGATTCAACTAGCATGTGGTTCGCATGCCTTGTGTCATGAGGATTATGAAGGAATAGTCCATGCGAGTTTTTGCTTCCATATGTGACGACAGTCAATACTGTACTCATGTACGTAGACGGGCGGCATTCGATGCAGCGATTGTAACTGCGAAAATTGGATGCGATGCTTCCATAGTGCACACCCGAACCGGTCCTGTCTGGTCTGTAGGGGTGGCCACTTAGCATAGGCAATAACTGCTCCTCGACCCAAAAATATTTTTTTGCAACCCTTTGCCATTCTAGAGTAGTCTGTTCCAGCGGTGAGTGTTTAGAATTCTGTGAAGTTCATCATACACCTCTCCCCTGCCCTTTGCATGTCATACTCAATCCTGCCCTTCACATGTTTCTGTACTGCCCTTTACCCTCGACCTCACCAACCCCACACTCTATAGATCTCCGGCTTCCATCCCTTTCCCTCCACCTTCCCCTTTTGTGCTACTAGCAAATACATGCGAATGAGCATCATTGGGAGAACAGACAATATTAAAATCAGAAGTGAAATGAATTGAAGTATGAAGATGAAGGACAGACACAAAGACTAAGTATAAGCTGAAGATATAAAGTGAAATGAACACTAGTATGCACAGGAGCATACCTTCCCTTTTACTCTGCCTCCTGTTATAACGTGCAAGTGGGCCATTAAGGCACGGGGATGAGGGCAGCTGCCGCTCAACCACCATCAACGTGGGCAGCCTTGTACGTGTGAGGCATGGTAAAAGAGGAGCTGTTGCCTCGAAGAAATCCCAGCTAAACACAGTTCTAAACACTTCTATAATTTCTATTATGATTCATTGCTTGCTAAAGAGGTGAGATTCTTTAATTGTTGTCCTGGCTCAACTCGTATCTACTCGTCTGGATGGAATAGGGGCTGTTGTGGTGCAATTTTTCAAAAACACCCAGCCTTAGAAAAGTCAGCTCAACGCGGGAATGGAGGCAGGGGGTGCTGAGTGGGAAGGGGAAGCGCCAGATTAACAACTTAAGAAATTTCAGCAGTGTTTTTACCTTGACTATACAGCTGGTAACATGCTCTCTGGCATGCTAACGGGCTTGTGCACTTTTTACCTTGACTATACACTGAATGAGATATGTTATGCTATGTTGTCAGCTGGCACTTTGGCACATGCTCCTCTGGCATGCTAACGGACTTGTGCACTTCTGTGTTCTTTTCCGTCACCGCCTTTTGTGTGTGTGCATGCGTATCTGTGTGTGGTCGTCGGTCTACTGCAGCAAATGGGAAAACACATTGCAGGGCTCAGCCATCAGAGTCGAGAGTCCCTTTTGATGGGAACAAGGCACGTGATCCTCATTCGGAATCCCATTGCATCCCTTGTAAGTTCGTAAGCCCAGTCTCCACCTGTTGTGAAATCCTAAAATTGAATGTTGTGCGAGGATTGAGCCCTCGCGAGAGGCCCTTCTTGGACATTCAAATGTTCTGGGCTACGACCCCCAGCAAGCCTTGTGCTCGCCCTAAGTGAATCCGGGCCTGTACATTCACGAGAGGACTATTTTCAGCATTTTTCATATGTGGGGTATCAGACAGTTGCAGCACGCCAGTTGGTTACAGAGCAACATGCGCCGCCTCTAGCTCTTTCCAGAAGCAGCAGCTGCATCGTACAGTTGAGCCCAGGGCTCATTCAGTTGAGGCCCTGGGCACATGCATCCAGAGGCCGGCATGTCACTGAGCTGCCATGGACCAATGTGAAGGCAGCTCCTGCATCACACACACATGCCACGAGCCAATGAGAACGTGCCGAACACTTGGGGGCTCGTGGGGCTACCTGGATGTGCCTAACTGCACGGGGCCCTGGCCAGTAGTGAAAGCTGGGCCTGGGCGCAGACACTTTGGACCAACCTGAAGCTACTGGGCCCCTACACGCCAGTCCAGGGCAAACAGAAGCAGACTCACTTTCGATAAACACCAAGGGTCAGGGCTTTCTGGCCTGGGCAGGCAATGCGGCCACACTGCTGCTTTGCTGTGCGATGTTGCGCTAGGCAGGCAGGCTGAGGCGCACGCGGGCGCTTAGAGGCGAGAGGACGCTGCGGTGGCAGCGGGCGCACGACGGCCATAGCCGGGTCGTGGCTGTGGTGGCAGGTGATGGCGATTGTGGTCTTCGGGTACGAGGCGGATGCAGAGGAGAGACAGGGGATGATGAGGCGAGGTGTGAAACATGTACCTGGTGTATGCTGGCGGTCTGCATTGGTGGTGGCATCACGTACATTGGTCTTCAACATCGATGTGCTCCTGTTGCATGAAGGAAGATAGGGTAGGTAGACTATGTGGACTGAGTAGTGTAGGCTGGGCACTGGGTGCCAGACAATAGGAGCGACATTGGATACTATGTTAGAGTGGCCAGAGAGCGTCGACATTGACATTCGAGTTCACTGTATTGCTCTTATTTGGATGGTATCTTGATGCTCTCTGCTTGGTACATGACTATCTGGGCTACTTCATGATTTTTGCAATTTGGAACTCTGTCTATTGCTCTCGCTCATATTCCTTGCAGTTTTGGTTCGATATCGTCATCACCGGCACATGGGACTTCGTTACTTGGTGCGCTAACGAAGCTTCTACGCAGTGAGGATACATTGGCACTGGTTTGATTAGCCACTCCCGGGTAAAGGGAGGGTGGCTGGAAGGCTGTGGCGACAGCGTGGGAGCTGTGGCGATAGCGGATGTATGTGGAATGATGAGAGCATGCTAACTGTGTGGTACTGAGGCTATGACCGGTCATCAAAATGCACATTGGCTCAATTGGTGAGAAATTGGTGGTTGGGGGCAGCTACCTTCAGGTACGTTGTTCCCTTACCGTATCTTCCCATGTCAATTTCTTCTTATCGTGAGGAAGAGAGTTTGACTCGAGTGTCCTCTTCTGATTCAGCAGTCATGAGCGCTCTACCTTGAGAGTCGACATTCTTCCTGGTGGCGCATCTGACAGGAGAGGGCGGTGCCTCTGAAGGGCCGTGATTGAAGCACGGATTATAGTCACCATGCCAACCCACGAGAGTAGTGCACGCAGGCCATGCTGCAGTGACCTTTGAGCTCTTTGCTGTGCATAGAGGGGATCGTGGACTGACCAGTCCTATGTGGGAGAATGCGTACCAGACTGTCTATAAAGATGTAAAGAACCTCTGGTGGGGAAACCGACACCTGGCTGTGATTGCTGTCCTGACGGTGACATTAAATAATTCTTGAGGACCTTGGGGGCTGTCCTTAAATTGCCTCTTGATCAGCCAGGCTCGTTGTGTGCGAGGATAAAGACAATGCAAGGCTGGTCATAAGTGGTTTCCTGGGCACCGGGGTGGGCGGATATGCACACCTTAGACACCGTTGCTTGATGATCCAACACAGGATCGTCGGATACAGGGGAGGGAAATTTCCAATTGGTGCTCACACACAATCATTATTATTTCCATTTCTGCATACATCTGCGCAACTGATTTATGTTTATTTTGATTAGTTAAGGTGGACAGATTGCTAATGCCTGACAAACAGCTCTAGAATAGAACAGTAGTAGTCTACCATTGTCTGTTCAAGGACGTAATCTGCACCTTCTATGATGGAGGTGGGGAACTTAATCATAGGATTCCGTTCCTAGTTAGTGACGATTTGCCATTTGATATGTTGTTAGGTATGTACTACCTCGAGGTTGCAAAGCCCCAGTTTGACTGGGACTGAAAGGTGCTTAAGCATTTACTATCGGAAGGGAGGACAGTAAGACTCGCAAAGTGTAAGGCTAGCAATCTGATGGACACTTACGGTTGTATGTGTGCATCAGCATTTTATAATTACTATAAACAGAACCAAGAGGAGGGTATGTATTTAGTTTTTGTCTCTGAGAAAGGGGAGGCCGTTAAAACACCCCCAGAGATAGAAAGTGTCGTCACAAGATACCCTGATCTGTTTGAGGAGCCTTCACGGGTCGTGGAGAGGGAGGTTGTTTATGCCATAGAGATATTTCGAGGGAGCAAGATACCCAAAGGAGGAATGTATAGGATGGCACCGACCGAGTTGGATGAACTTCGGCGACAACTGAAAGAGCTCACAGAAAAGGGTTGGATATGGCCTAACACCTCCCCCTTTGGCTCATCAGTCCTATTTGTCCCGAAGAAGGGGGGGACACTAAAGATGTGCATTGATTATAAAGGCCTCAATGCCATCATTGTTAAAATTCGGCTAGACCAGAGGACCAACACAAAACTGCATTTAAGGCCACGTACGGTCTGTACGAGTTTATGGTGATGCCCTTTGGCCTTTGCAATGTGCCAGGTACATTCCAGCACGTCATGAATAGCATCTTTCATGACTACTTCGATAAGTTCATCCTCGTGTACATAATTATCTTTAGTAGAACAATCGAGGAGCATGGCCAGCATGTAGAAACCGTATTTTCACTCCTACGACAACACAAGTATAAGATTAACTTAGAGAAATGCGAGTTCGGTCGCACTATAATCTTGCACTTGGGTCATGAGATATCGGCGGATAGGTTAAGGTCGGAAGATGCCAAGGTGGCTAGCATTCGTGACTGGCCACAACCTTAGTCTGTGACTGAGGTCAAATCTTTCTTAGGGATGACAGACTAATATTGCGACTTTGTAAAAAACTATAGCATTATGGCCTCCCCTTTGACTGATCTAACTCGCCTTGACACACCATAGGAATGGACCAACGAGTGTGAAACTGCCTTCAAACTTTTGAAGCATGCTGACCTCAGTCTGTGACCGAGTTCAGATCTTTCTTAGGGATGACAAGCTACTATCGCAACTTTGTAAAGAACTATAGCATTTTGGCCTCCCCTTTGACTGATCTAACTCGTCTCGACACACCATAGGAATGGACGGACGGGTGTGAAGTTGCCTTCAAGCGTTTGAAGCATGCTCTCATGCACCATGAGATTCTCATGGTTCCCTCCGAAGAAGCCCTTTGTTGTGACCACTAACAAAAGCCAATATGGCATTGGCGCAGTGCTGGCCCAACAGGAAGGGAAAAAGTGAAGGCCGATCGAGTAGATGAGGAAAAAGATGCCATCGAAGAAGTTGGCAAAGTTCATCTACGAACGGGAAAGCCCTTTATAAGGAACTTGTCCACTAGAAACACTATCTGTTGGGAAGGTTCTTCTATCAGAGAACTGACCATCAGACACTCAAGTTTATCAGGACACAACCTGTTCTCTCTGACACACTCAAACGCTGGATTGAAGTCATAGATCAATATGACCTCAAGCTAGATTACGTGAAAGGAGAATATAACCAGGTTGCTGATGCACTGTTATGTAGGGCAGACTACCTAGGTGCACTGATCATTGAGTTGGCATATCCGATGATGCAACTCCATCATTGGTGGAAGCCTACACGGAAGACCCCATAATGATGGACATCATCCGCAAACTAGATGATAAAGATAAAGCAACATCTGATGAGTTTGTGGTGGTGGATGGTTTACTTTTCCTTGAGAAGGTGGGGATTAAAGTACTATATATTCCATCTAGCTGAGTGAGGACGCCGCCCGGCTGGGCCTGCCCTGCCGGTTGGGCCCGGGGGGTCGCCCAGGTAAACCGGGCGGGACAAGAAAATGCCCCGAATGTTTTTTTTTTTTTTTTGAAACCGGGGTCTTTCTGCGCTCGGCAAGAGGACCCCGAATCTGCAATAAAATTTTGGTTTTGGTGGGGGGATGGGGGGCATGGGGGGGATGGGGGGATTGGTCTGGGTGGGGGGTGCTGGGGTTGGAGGGGTGTGTGTGATGGGGTGCAGATGCGTTTTTTTTTTTTTTTTTTTTTTGGTAAGGGGTGTGTGTATACAAGGGGGGGGGGGGAGAGAGAGAGAGAGAGAGAGAGAGAGAGAGAAAAAATCCCCTTAACACGGCTCAGACGGCCCATGCAGGCTATGTGAAAGGCCCTCGCAGACATGTAGCGCAGACCCCCCCACCAAAATCGAGGCAGGCAGTGAGTATGAAACAGAGCACGAGCTGGCCGAATATATACTCGAGATTCGAATTAAGGTCTGTGTTTCAGCAGTTATGGGTTGCTCACGTAGCCATGCCCTGTTGGTCTCTGCATGTGACTCTTAGGGCTTGGCTGCACTACTCACGAAATGTGCAAAATTAGAATGAATCTTCCACAGAAAGTGGAATAATACGCCACCATATGTTTTGTCTTTTGTGCATTTGGTGAGTACAGGCCCTTAGGGCCACTGCACGTATTCCTAAGAAAAGAAAAACGAGAAAAGAAAAGAAAAGCGAGAAAATAGAGAAATAGTGGCCCATAACGGACATGCACAGACCTGAATTCGAATCCAGACTATATATTCTCTGCCCACCCTCAGGGGCTAGAAGTTTGAAGTGTATCACTGCATGACGTCAGGTCCTAGCTAATATGCTGTAGGGATCCTTCCGAAAAGAGGCTGGACACAACAAGGACATTTTTATTTTTTTATTTTTTTAATGCGCCGCATCACTTGTGCGTGCGTGCATGTGCGTGCGGCACCCCGCGCATGAGATGTGCTCCAAGTATGATTCGACCACATCTCTCTCTCTCTCTCTCTCTCTCTCTCTCTCTCTCTCTCTCTCTCTCTCTCTCATGCGCACACACACACACACACACACATACACACAGGGGGTCCGAAAGGGGTCCGAAATCCCCCGACAGGTGAGTGCGCTGGGGGGGGCCGGCCCCCAACCGGGTGCCCTGCCCGGCCAGGCCGCCTGGGACCTCCCCCGGGCCCCTGCCGGTCACCCGGGCGGCCCGGATCCCCACTCAGCCATAGTTTATTTTTAGGCGAGTGCCATGACGGAACGGGTCATTTTGGTTACAAGAAGACTGTAGCCAATTTAGTACAACGATTTTGGTGGCCTAACATGCTGGACGATGCAAAGAAGTACGTACAGACCTATCAAGTGTGTCAGTGGGACAAGCCGCGAACTCAAGCCCCACTTGGGTTACTCAAGCCCTTGCCCATCCCCGCTGGTCCGGGACAGAGCGTCTCCATGGACTTCATGGATACTCTCGAGACCAGCAAGAGTGGCAAGAGGCATATCTTCGTCATAGTTAATAGGTTTTTCTAAGTATGCTAGACTAATTGCCATGCTTGATACCGGGAAGACTGATCGTGTCATCAAGGTATGGATAACTGGGTGCGAGATTTTGGACTGCCGAAGTCCATTGTTAGCGATAGAGATGTTCGTTTTACAAGCGAAATGTGGAAGAAGGTTGTGGAGTAGATGGGCAGTCAACTCCAAATGACTTTGGGGAATCATCCTGAAGCCAACGGGCAAGCTAAACAGATGAACCGAGTGCGGCAGCATCTGCTGAGGCATTACATTAAGCCCAGCCAGTATGACTGGGATGAGAAGTTACCTCTCATCGCCAGCCTGTACAACAATGCTGTGCACAGCACCACCGGCGTCCGTCCGAATCAGCTGCATCTGGGGTGGAAGCCTAGATCTGCTCTAGACTTCCTCCTGCCTGAAAACTGATCTGCTGCAACTCCTGGAACCAAAGAATTTTGCGTCCATTATGAGAAGTTGCTGCAGCAAGCCGTCGAACACAAATCTCAAGATGCAATCTTTGCTTTTGAGAACAAACATCGACGACACTCCACATTTCAGGTAGGGGAAAGTGTCTGGGTTAAAGCTAGTGAGCTAGGACAAGAATTCGGGATCCCTAGCAAACTAATGCCTCAATACTTCGGTCCTTGGGATGTCTTAGATATTGTGGGTAATGAATTGGATGGTCCCTCGTACGCTATTCATATCACTGGTCACTTGCACGCGTACCCTATGTTTCACGCCTCAAAGCTTGCACCTTTCGCAGAGAGAGCAGCAATTCCCATCAAGGAGATCTGTGGTGCCCCCAACCATGGATGGCCACGTGGACGTCGACGGAGCACAGAGACATGTCTGTTGCCAAGCCTGTGGGAAGAGGAAGACCGCCGAAACCCGAGGAAATACCGGGTCAGATTAAGGCATCGCACAGATGCAAAAGAATACTGATAGTTCACCAGAGAGGAACTGATTGAAACAGCCCCTCGGACTGTGGCAGATTACGACAAGAGGTTGAAGGGAAAGGCACCAGCTTAAGAAGCATCTCAGCGGACTTTCAAAGCTAAGGGGGATGGAATGTTAGGAATGTGTCCTCATGGGGCCCTTGACAACATGCACAGGTTCTGGACTGTGACCCCCAGCAAGCCTCGTGCCCGCCCTAAGTGAAGGCGGGCCTGAATATCCACGAGAGGCCCTTATCTCAGCATTTACCAATATGGGTATCAGACAGTTGCTGTACGCCAGTTGGTTGAAGCGCAACCTGGGCCTAACCCTGGGCTCTTCCAGAAGAAGCAGCTGCGTCAAGCAGTTGATCCCAGGACGCAGGTGGTTGCGCCCTGGGCACATGCAGTGTGAGGCCAACACATCACTGCGGGCCAATGAGAATGCAGCATTGTCGTCACACCTACCACGATGCAAACACAGCAAACACTCGGAGCCTGGATGATCCTGGGTGTGCCCAACTGAAAAGGGCCCAGGTCCTCGACTGCAGACGTGGGTCTGGGCGCAGACACTGGGGCCCGACTGGAAGCTACTGGAAACTTCCTCAGCCAAGCGCAGACATTGGGGCCCGACTGGCGTGCTGCAGGGCAGCGGGGCGCCAAGCGGCCATAGCCAGGCTGCAGGGGCGCAGGCAGGTGATGAGGCAAAAGTGGTCTTCAGGGAAGGAGGCGCAGGTTTGGGTGGACAAGTTCTGATTAGGGGATGCGAGAGAATGTACCTGGTGTATGTGGGAGGTCGGTATTGGTGTTGGTGTCGTGTACATTGGTCTTCGTCGTCAGAGTGAGCCTGTTGCATGGATGTATATAGGATGAGTAGAGTAGGCTGGGCGCTGGGCGCCAGACAGTAGGAGCAAAATTGAATATTGCGTTGGTGTGGCCCGAGGGCTTGGACATTGGCTATCGCACCTATTTGAATGGAATATTGGTGTAATTGAGCTCTCTGCTTGTTACATGACTGTCTGGACTTCTGCGTGATTTTGCAACTTGGTTTTCTGTTTATCGCTCTCGCTCATATTCCTTGCGCCAATCTCGTCATCCAATCACGTAGCAGATAAAAATGTCGCGCAATTCCGTGAGATAATCATCCCAATAATTCCATCAGTTCGAAGTCATTGAAGAACATGTTTCCTCATTACCTCGTGTATGTCTCAAAGCTTACAGTATCCCAGAAAAGATAGGAGGGGATAATAAACAGTTGGAAGGAGAAGTGTTAGTCCCTCTTCTCCTTCAGACTCTTCACCTCTGCCATGTCAGCAATCTGTTCTTAATGCACCATGTCAGCAATATGCACTCAATGTGCCACTCCAGCAATACGCACTCAATGTGCCACATCAGCAATATACACTTCAATGTGCCACATCAGCACTATGCACTTCAATGTGCCATGTCAACACTGTGTAACATGTGGACGATGTGGAAGCAGCTTCTTGCAGGTAAACGCACGGAAGTGGGGAGATACTTAGTCTTCCAATCACGCACGGAAGTGGGGAGATATTCAGGACTCACGGTTACTGAAATGCACGAAGCGGCCGTGTAACGCAGAATTTGGAGTGTTTTTCCTGTTGGCCTAGAAACGGCATTGTGGTAGAACTGGAATATGGAACGAATCGGCGTGACGATTGTTTCCAAATTGTTTTGTTATTTTTCCTGGAAAGATCACGAGCAAATCTGCGGGGCCCTAAATTTGCGGACTCTGGGACGCATTCTTTGGAGCAGGAAAATCGCAGAAGTTGGAGTATCTTTCCGGTTGGCCTACAAATGGCGTAGTGGCAAGACTGAAACAAGCACCGAATCGGCGTGGTGCTTGTTTCACGGTCAAAACGAATTTTCCTAATTTTTCTGTTATTTTTCCTGGAAAAATCACGAGCAAATCTACGGCACCTTAAAGTTGCAGACTATGAGACGCATTCTTGGAGCGGGAAAAATTGCAGCAGTTGGAGTACTTTTCCCGTTGGCCTACAAACGACACTGTGGTAAAACTGGAATATGCAAGGAATCGGCGCAGCGATTGTTTCACAGTCAAAATGATTTATTTATTTTTGTTTAAGATTTCCCTGGAAAGATCATGACCTAATCTACCAATGATCGAAATTTCAGAATTTTTGGTTATTTCTCCTTGCCATGAAAAATTATCAAAGTTGCCGCTTTTTAATTTTGGGATTCCATCCTATCAATGCACATGAGACCAATGAAGACCACCGCAAGAGTCATTCAACACATTCGAGGTGTGCATGAACATACTGGTGTTCTCATAGCGGATGCTCAACCAGCACAGGGACGAGGAGGTTGCTGCTAGACACTATTCATATATGAAGCGAAAACAGCACACAGAGGAACAAACGAACCTGGGGCTAGACAACAGCCCGATTCATGTTGGGGAATCAGATACCTAGTCAGAGAAAAGGCCAGATCCGCTCCTGCTCCATCATCTGGCTTCTGACGTGGCAAAGACGCTGCGCAGATGCAAGAATAAGGCAGGGTATCTTATCGAGATTCATACACCTTCTCACCTTCTTGCTGAAGAATCATTCTTCGCTAGTGAGTAATGGAAAGGGACACCATAGTGCCCTGCAGAAAACTAGAATTGTCGAGTATCTTGCCATGCTCTAGTTGAAGGTTCATGCACGTTCCCATGTTCTTGCTAAAGGTTCATTTATCCACTGGCGAAAGGGGAGGGACGGTAGTGCCCTGTGGACAATGGAAATGGCAGTGCATCTTACCATCTCACCGCTGAAAATACATTTTTGAGTCCTTTCATTTTCGAGTCCTTACAAGGGGAAAGGAGGGGGGGGGGGGGGGAGACCTGTCTCTTATACACATCTAGATGTGTATAAGAGACAGGGCCTAGACTCTCTGATAAGTTAGTTAGATTGTC
>BFEA01000024.1:4541684-4555811 GCA_003427395.1 Chara braunii | reverse complement strand
GAGAGAGAGAGAGAGAGAGAGAGAGAGAGAGAGAGAGAGAGAGAGAGTACTTCCATTGATAGGATGAGCAAAATCGAATGATTCTACCGCTAGAACATGGAAATATACACTTTTTTTTTTTTTTTTTTTTGGTGTGTGTGAGAAAACTTAGCAACAGCCAGGTCATTTTGCAAAGTTGGGCAGCGTCCAGAAGGGTAACATTGCAAAGATGCCATCAAATTGATGCCTGGGGTGTTTTGCAAAATGTTTTGTCATCGTACTTCGTCGCAGCATAGCTGCAGTAGGTCCACTTATTTAAATAATAATGGGTCGTTCGTTATTCCTGCGGTAATGGTAAAGGCAGACCTTAAGCGTTGACCGTGGTGGCAGACTTCGAGAGTATGAGCACCGTACCACAGGCAGGCGAGACCGGTACAGGGGGACACCCTATAGGGCGTCAGGTCTGGGTCAGACATTCGTATGGGAGCGTCGGAACTCAAAGCGGGCTTTTAGATGGGGTGAAAACTCAGGGGTTTGGGATATATGCGGGAACACCTGAGGTTATTATTATAGATTGAGCGGAATTATTAGTTTCCGATGTTTTGTCGTGTTTTGCCCAGGTGTTTTGTTGGTCCCTATTCACTTGATAGCTTTGCAGGTTACAGGAGACACGGAACAACTCTCTGATGGGTGACAGACACGGAAATGATCATAGAGCTATTCAAGCGCCGACAGATCGCTTCTACCGGTTGACACAGTCACCACAACGGACCCCCCCTTGTGCATCTGTCGGATATACCCGACTACGATGGCAAACCCCGCGTGTCGCAGTGGCTTCAGATAGCCACATGCACACTGACGTTTACAACTACCCCCCAGGAGACGTGGTGCGATGTGCTCGCAACGAAATTGCATGTTGACCCTTCCTTCCTATGGGAGAGGTACTATGCCCATCATCAACGGACGAGTGAGGTTCACACCTTCGCAGATTTCACGGCCTTTCTCCAGGACCGCTTCAGTGCTCGGCATGACGCAAATGATTACGTAACCCGCATCACCCAGACGAGATAGTCAAGGTCAAGATTCGTGGGTGACTTAGCGCGTCACATACGGGTGTTTCAGAACGCCCGCCTCACGTGTGATGAGACGTTCCTTTCGGAGGTCATGCTCATACACCGATTTCCTTACAGTCTTCCGGCTCAATACGACCTGGAGTTTTGGAGGCTGTTACGATCCTGGCCAATTTCAGTTTATACATTAATCAGAAAGTACAATGTCGTCCATTTGCAAAACGAAATGAATGAACTTGAGAGGAGAGAGAGGGAAAGAATAAGAAGTAAGTAAGAAGAAGAAGATGATGTACTCGGATATAGACCAAAGATAAAGCTCTTCTTCTTCGCCAACCAATCTCCTCCTTATCTCCTCCCCTCTTATTCAAACAAGATAGAACAATAATAATGTTGAGTGGCTCAACTAGAATCAATGTCTGAATCCCACTTCTATTGCAGGCACAACATGAGGTCCACCRTAGCCATGGCCACCCTTCCTCTTCCTCTTCATGTAGGCCGAGGCTATGGCGGAGTATTGAGGGCTCTACCCTCCTGTCACCGCCATGCCTGACTCTGTCCCGAGCTTCCTTGATGCGGGACTACCCCAACTGGGGCCTTCCAGATGCAGCGCCTAACAAGGTGATGAAGATGGTGTCCACCATAGCCAGGTAGGTACCTCGCCGCTCTCCTCCTTGGCCCTCTTCTCCCTCCTCCTCTTACTGGTAGAGCTCCACCATAGCCAAGGTGGAAGCTCTCGGGATTCTTCCTCCTAGCAGCGCTGTAGTAGCCAGTGCTCCTCCAGCCAAGGCTCCAACAACGTATCGGCCTCCTGATATAGCGCCCTACTTGCCTCCTGGGCGGTGACTTCCACACCGCTAGGCCTCCCAAGCAACTGGTACCTCCTCCCTTTCGGAGGGAAACATCATTGCAAACTTTGACATTGCCCGTACACGCCCTAGACTCAGATTGGCTGGACTGGTACCGGACTAGACCTACCCTACCGCTGCTAGGCCTCTAAAAATGCCAACTTTGACTTCTTACACTCGGTCTCGAGTACCCTGCATATCTACTTCTACTGGGTGCGGTACCGGCCTACCTGCTACTTGAGTGTTTTTCCGCTGCTCCGAGTGTCGCGGGCCTCTGGCTCCGCTACTTCAGTGTTTTGCCTGCTGCTGAAGTTGTTTCCCTATGAACCACCCGAAACTTTTCCGTATCGAGAATCAATGATTCCTCATGAAATCAATGGCGGTAACGAGATTGATCGAATTGGCGAGCACAGTGGAAAAGAGAGAAACAGACAATACAAAGTTCATTTTCTGTACCACACATTGAATGACTTTTATTGGATTGCTAAGAAAGACTTGCTGCAGAGCGCCCCACGAGTCGTCAACGCATATGAACGACTGATTAGCTCCGAAGAGCAACCTAAATTCACCGGTACCCTCACTCCTACGGAACATACCCGATCTCTCTTTGCCATTTACCCTTATGATGCATTATTCAAGGACTCTGATTGAGTTACTCGCTTGAAGGGACCTCGCTCTCAAGGGGGGGGTAGAGTAATGACCCGCCATAAAACAGACTAAGAACACTGCTGATTTATGAAGTTCTACCGATGGAATGGATGCCTTGCTGAGACTTCCGCATTCTGATGAGTTTCTAAGTCCGTGTGTGTGTGTGCCTGTTGACCTGCGTGCCTGTATGAGTGCTTGTCGGCATGAGTATGTGTATGACCTGCAAGGGTACTTGCTTGTTTGGGAGGCCTGTAGGGCCAATACTTACCTGTGGCTATGATATCGAGGAAGGACCAAATGAATCATCCCCTACTTGGTTCAGGACCTTCCACGGACCGTAATACTGAGGAAGAAGCTTTCTTTCTTCAAAAAATTCAGACATTTTGACCGAGACATAACTTCCCACTGTGAAAGGTTCAGGCTGGTGCTTTTTGTTAGCATGCTTAATCATGCACTACGTCGCCTCTCCATAGCTGCGACAACAACCTTGAGCAAGCGATCAAACTTAGCACTGTAACCTTGCTGGCTAGGAAACAGATAGGATAGGGGATTGCGAATTTGCCACCTGAGGTGCAACCGATTAGGTGTCATCCCGTGGAGGAGTGTATGGAGTTGTTGTACAATCCCTGCACAATCGACAATTCCTCATCCCAACAGTTCTGATCATGGAGGAGTGTATGGAGTTGTTGTACAATCTGTGCACAATCGACAATTCCTCATCCCAACAGTTCTGATCAGGCACAATTAAAGCTCGGAGAAGTTGGATCACAATCTGGTTGATCTCCTTGGCGAGTCCATTGGCTTCGGGATATCGATTAGACGTCATCTTGAGTCTCATGGCATAGATCTGGGAGGTGAAGTCCTTCTAATCTGCAGAATGGGCGTGAGGTGGCAATGGGATCAAATTCAGAAATTTTGAAAAGCGGTCAACGATCACCATTACTTGTTAATATCCGTTCCTGCTCCTCTTCCCCATGTCCGTGAAGTCGATAGAAAGAGACTCACCCGGACCATCAGTAATAGGAAGAGGATGCAGCAGCCCATAGGGCTTTTGCCGAGATGGTTTGATGCGATGACAAACTTCACACTCAGCCACAAACTTTCGTGCCATTTGTTTCATCCCAGGCCATACAAACTTTTGCAATAGGCTTATGTATGTTTTTTCAAAACTGAAGTGTCCACTCTGGTCATGTGCCAAGTCCAAGAAGTGAGTACGGGTAGGTTCATGTTTGGGTACAGACACTCGGTAGTACCTCCCGTAACGTCGGAAGAGTAAACCTTTACACTCGTGGAAATCAAGCTGACTGCTAGGGTCAACTTGAATCTGCTCAAGGATGGCGAGTTTCGGGTCCTTGGCAATATGCTCAATGCGTTCTGCCTTCCAATTCTTACGGAGATCATAGGAAATCACGAGGCAAGTCATGTACTCAGGATGGCAAGACAAAGCATCCATGACGCGATTGTAACAGTTTTTCTTTTGCTGAAGTTCAAAATCATACACACTAATCTCATGCAGCCAACAGGTCAATGTAGTTGATGGATTAATCTGTATCTGGATCCATTTCAAAGTCTCATGGTCTGAGAACACTTTGAAATGGTGACCCAAGAGTTAGTGTTTCCAATGATCTTGTGCCTCTCTCAAGGCATAGAGTTCTCGCATGTCAGTGGAGGCAGCTACCTTGTGAGAGGGCATGTGTTTGCTGTACTACGCAAGTGGAAGTAAGCCGTCACCATGATCTTGTCGCGGCACTGCACCAATCCCATACAAGCTTGCATCCGTAGTTACTACGAATGTAAGTTTGGGATTTGCAATGCGGAGCACCAGATGACTCACCAAAGCGTCCTTCAAGGCTTGGAAGGCTATTGTGCATTTCCCAACCCACATGTAAGACGCGTTCTTGCTTGTCAATTTCAACATCGGACGGGCGATGATGTAGAATTTGGGCACAAACGGTAGTACGAGGCAAGACCAAGAAAAGAACGCAATTCACGAATATTTGCTGGTGGAGGCCATTTACGGATGACCTCAACTTTGGTTGCCTCGGGCTCTAGGGCTGCAGCAGACCACCGATGTCCAAGGTAGATGACGCTGTCCCTCCCAAACTCAGATTTTTCTAAGTTGAGATGGAGTTGAGCATCCTTGAGGATCTGCAACACTTCCTCAAGGTGTCTCATGTGCTCCGTCGTCAACTTGCTGAAGATTAGTATGTCATCCAAATAAACAACAACAAATCGATTGATCTGATTGCGGAACACCTTGTCCATGAGACTTTGGAAGGTGGCCGGTGCATTCGTGAGGTCGAAGGGCAAGACGGTTAATTCGTACAGCCCATCGCGAGTTTTGAATGCAGTTTTACGCTGGTCTACGGGGTCGACTTCAATCTGGTGGTAACCAAACTTGAGATCGATGTTGGTGAAGACCTTGCATCCGCCTGCAGCATTAAGCAGATCATCAATGTGTGGCAAAGGGTATGAAGTCTTCCTGGTTATTCTGTTCAGTCTCCGGTAATCAATACACATCTGTAGCTTGCCTCCTTTCTTAGGGACAAACAAAATTGGTGCACCAAATTTGGATTCGCTTGGCTTGATCCAACCTTTCTCAAGCATGCCATCGATCTGCCTTCTCAACTCCTCCAATTCGCCTGCGCCCATCCGATAAACACAACCCTTCGGAAGATTGCTGCCTTCTACGAACTCGATCTTGTGTCGGACCGGACGCACGGGGACTCCATGCTGTTCGGCCGAAACTTCAGGAAATCGGTTGAGAAGGTTGCAGATCTGTGATGGGATCTCCGGAGTACAACAAAACTAGAAGGCACATGAGCAGGCCTAACAAAGGCTATATACATTTGCTCATCGACTTTACGCCTGCGCCACTTTTTGCAAAGTTTCATTGCATTTAGAAAAGTCACTTGGGACTCGTGTGGCTCATCCAAGAGGACTTGACACTCGATTCCCATGGCATCTTTGACCATGAATTGTGAGTCCTTCGACGTGGTTCTTTCACATTGGGCCTGCAACCAGCCTAAGCTAATAACCGCGTCGAAGGGGCACTTATCGAGGACATTGAAGTTCAACTCATGCGTGATTGTGTGGTCTGCGTCAAAGGTAGTGCGCACACCTTTTATTGCATCCGTAGATGTGACAACCTCTTGGTTGCCCACTTGGGTCCAACAAGGATTCTGCAAAGTCACTTGCTTCATTCCCAAGCATGCCTTACGAATGTCGTGCGGTGAGAAGTAGTTAGCGGTTGCGCCACAATCAGTCACCGCACGAATGTAACGGGCGTTAATGCGGAGTTTGAAGAAGATTAACTTCGTTTTCCCTTGCGAGTGTTCTTGCTTAATCTGAGCCCAAGAGAGCATGAAAGTCAATTTCTTCCGACTCCACCCACGGCTCCTTGTATAGGATGTGCAATTTATCAGCCTTGGAATCAGCATCAGATGGGGTCTCAAGAGAGGTATTGAGTCTGATCAGAATCCAGTGAAAGATTTGCACTTCCATGTCCAGCCTCTCCGTCTGTAGAGTGTGCTGATGATGTCTCTACCCCCTTTGTTGGTTTCCCTGCTGCAATCTGAAGCAATGTTGGACTGAGTGTCCCGATTTGGTACAATGCAGGTGAACCTCTTTCTTCACCCTGTGTTTCCACTCACTTTCACTGATCCGGAGATCTACCCATGGTTTTGTGGCAGGATCCTTCGGTTTGGGTGGAATCTTCGCTCCCTTGGGAAGGAGAATGGTGTTAGTGTTGTTCTTCACGGTGTTCTTCGACCCCTTACTTTTGAAGGCAGACTTTTTAAAGGTATTCATTGATTCGTCATCATCCACATAATCAGACTCATGGGGTGAAGAAAAGCAAGATGCCTCGCAGTCTCGCGTTTGATCGTCGCCAAGAGAAGGGTCCTCTGCGAGGGTCTCCTCGTCAACTGCAAGTAAATCGTGCGCTCCAAAACGGTGGCTGCCCTGAAACCGTTTGCGGTCGGTGGTTCTTAAGCCACCAGATCCACACGGGAGGTCTTATGCCTCCAGCTTGACTAAGTCCCACATGAGAGAAAGCCAATCTGTATATGTTATGAGTCGGAGCCCCAGGCGATGTGTCATAGTAGAGGGAACCGTGCCTTTAATCACATCCAAGCAGGACTACGCAGTCATC
The DNA here is from genome assembly GCA_003427395.1 of Chara braunii. NCBI lineage: Eukaryota > Viridiplantae > Streptophyta > Charophyceae > Charales > Characeae > Chara > Chara braunii. Next base: position 4,549,116 of record BFEA01000024.1, on the reverse strand, counting down.
TCCAAATCAGGAGTAGAGAAGAGTCTACTAACGTTTTGCTGCAGACTATGCATGGGGCCGATCCACTTGCTATGCTTGAGCTTGTCAAGCTTGAGTCTAGCTTTGGCTGCAGCATGGGGATCGACATATTGCTTGGTCAAAAGATCTTCGAGTATGGCTATTGTCGTAGCCTTCAACCATTTGTTCAGGTCTATTTTTTTATAGCTTGACTGTACATCTTGGACTTCTAAGAAGCCCCTTACGGCGGGTTCTACATTGGTCCCTATGACCGACGAGTGAGTAATCGGGGGTGTCCCCAACACATCAAAGTAGGATCGCATGGAGCTGATCCAAGATTCGATGTCATCTTTTCGGTCATACTTTAACGAAATTTGTTCCGCCTTCCTGTCTATATAGGGAAAGTTGCAGCTAGGACCAGCGATTGCTGGGTCCGAATTCGGGGCTACAATAGTTTCAGAATGTCCTGCATTGCCACTTGCCACTGCAGCAGCAGCAACAACAATAGTGGGGTCTGGACCTGCGGCAGATCCAGATAGGTTGTTGACCACACTCAAAGAAGAAGAAGAAGAAGATATAGCTAGAGGGGCAAAAACGTACTGACACGCAGCACTAGAAGCAGGGTAAGTAGGCGGAAGGACACATTGGGCTGGCTGCATGTTAGCAAAATGTTGCAGCTGGTCACGGTGTTGCTGCGCTATCAGGGCCGCAACTTCTTGAGTTCATCAAACACCTTGGCGAGGTGGCCAATATGGTTTTCAATAGTCTGGACTTCTACTAAGGCCCTACGGAGTGGGACAATCCTCTCTTCCACCTTTGCATCAGCTAAGGATGGCACGGTATTGAAGACGACTTCATGAACCTTTACTTTTTCTCCCCTCTCCTTCTCCTTCTCCTCCTCTTCCCTCTTCAATGCTTTTTCATAAAAGCACTGGTGCTGCGCTTTTTCTGCCTCAGGGGCAACGTCAATTTGCAGCTTCCATAATGGAGGACGAGGGTGTCAATAAGTCTCTCAAGAGAGGTCTGTACTTCCTCACACTTTTGGGACGAACACTGCTCTTCCCTCTGCTCACCCCCTCAAGAGCAACACTCTAAAACTTTTATCTTCTCTCTCTCTCTCTCTCTCTCTCTCTCTCTCTCTCTCTCTCTCTCTCTCTCTCTCTCTCTTGTTTGGGATCGTGTATACGTAGGCATTTATGGAGCTCAATGAAAGAAACAACTTGAAAGCAATTAGAAAAGAAGGTAGAACTCCTAGCCGGAGTGGCAATTCATTTGGACTGGAGAGCAGTCAAAACAAAAAAAATAAAGATCAGAGAGATCTGATTTCGCTACACAGTCTGGTCCGACTACGTATGAGGTTCTCTCAAGCCTAGCCGGATTGAGCTCCGTGAAGACACAACAAATCAAATTCGAAGTGTACTACGTAATGCAAGAGAGAATTGAGTGGTGTCAAAGGTGCAAGTCAGGCGGAGGATCGTGCGGTAAAGTCCGTAAAAACGCCTCAGTTGAGATCCCTATTTTCACAACGGAGCATCAACCCCGGTCTTTGGGTTTGATTAGTCCATATCCTAAACGGGACCTATTTCAGACCCCCTATCAAAGTCTAACATAATTTACCTCCCCATCCTTAAATTTCGCTTCCCTTGATACCCTTGATCGGTCCCCCTTTTACCGACATTCCGTTTATTTGTCTTCCAGACTGACCACAATCACCTTCCTCATAGTCTTCATTCACTCGGGCGGACCTAGATGGGAGGCGAGAATAGACTCGCGTCATGGCCTTGGTCAACAACTTATGTTCAACCAAACTTTAAAAAGGAGGTTTACAAAAAGGAAAAATGTAGGCAATCTCACACACGGGTCGGTCATCTCCTCACCAATCTTTTCCCCTATATGGTCTCTCCACTCTTACTTTCCGCAGAGTTTTATCCCACAAGCGCAACTCAACCGTCGCGAGCGTGGTACCTCAACTCCGGCACAGGGTATCACCCCTCTTCGCCCAGAGTATCCCATCCCTCTTTGCAACTCTTAGACGCCACCGTCGATACTGGGAATCACCCCGCATACTGCTGATAGACGTAAAGGATAGTCATCCAGGCATTCACATCCTTTGATCCGTCCAGAACTCGTTTTTTCCATGTCGTACTTTGGGAAGCTACTAGCCGCACCCAAGGCATCCTCCTTGCCCCACGTGAAGTGGTCTTTCCTTCGTCTGCAGACAATTAGCTACCTCGTCCGAGGAGACGTTTCACACCCCGCCAGGCAAGGTGCCGAGCCATGCTCGGTCCGCCCTGAAGAGAATGCTACTAATCAACCAGGTGAGACCAACTCCTACCAATAGCCCAATGGACCACCCTGCCACATGCGAAACAAAAGGCTACCTATGGGAAGCTTCATCTCGCAACCCGCCCCAACTGGCTCAGATTTCATACTCTCCTTTCTGCAAGCAGAACGCTCAGTTTCTCCTCAAGCAGTCACAAGTCCCAAGTGGGACACGCATAAACAAGTGCCTTTCCCTTAGTGCTCGGAGCGCCTCCTACTCATGCCTCACATTTCTCTCTCAAAACAGTGTGTGTCACTCCCTCTTATCTTTTCCGTACATAGTGGCTGATTCCTTCTCGTGAGCATCTTCAAGGGTAAGCTAGTTTTCCTTGGAGTGTAGCAACTCCCTTCATTCCCATTTTCTTCTTTCGTCTGTCGTTTAATTGGGCCGGATTGTTCCTTTTTAAATGACCGTTGTGTTCATGTCGGTTCCTTCAAGCATTTCAAAGTGTTTAGTGCAAGGAGCCCGTTGGGCCCAGAAGGAGTGCATAGGAAGACACCCATCCGGTCGGATCACTCCGCCGTGGGATTTTTATTGGACCCCGACCGAAGTCGAAGCACCAATCGCCTGGCAGGCAACCGGAGCCCTTCTTTCAAACGAAGAGGAATGGTCAATCTGCAACTTGCCACATGCCTTCCCCAAACTAGCGAACACCAGTGTAGGAAGTAGGGGGGCTAGAGCCACTGTCCAAAAAGGAGCGAGCTGATCAATAGTGCAAGCATGCATGCTATTCCTCAAGGCTTGACCATGCCATGCGCCTAACCACCCTCAAATCTGACTCTCTAAAGGGAACGAGCAATATCAAATCCATATTCCTTTTTCTTTGGTTATGTACACGGTCATGCGTCGGCCACCCCCTTCGGGATGGTAAGGGTTAGTTTAACCCACTGCCCGTCACCTCCACCAATTTTGTAAGGCCTCACCCTGTTAGACTTTCAAGCCTAAGTCGACCCTTCTTCGGGTCTTAGTTGGTTCGGCTCCGCCCACACTCATTCTCAAGGTGCAGAGCCATTCACAGGGTCAAACCCGCCTAGTGCTTTGAGATGGATGGGGGTGGGCCATTGAGCGAGAGAGCTTTGACATTGGGGATGTAGCTCAACTTTCTCGCTTGAAGGGCAGTTTCGTTGTTCACTCGCAAGTGTCCATTTCTCGATACTTTGTTGTGTTCTCATGCAATTGCTCCTTCCAATACACAAGCTGTCCAGGGAGGGGACTTCCTCCTATCCTCTTAGCCGACTTTTTTTTTTGTTGTTGTTCATTTTTTTTGGACCATTTCTCGATTTATGCGTGTCATCCTTGCGCAGGGGCCATGCTAATCTTCTCTGTATCGTTCCAATCCTCTTAGCCGGCTTATGCACTTCCTTCCCTTTTTCTCACACTTCATGCATCTTGTTTTGTTGCACCCCTTAGTCTTTTCAGGGCTCCCACCCGCAGTCCTATAGGACTTGGCGGTCATCTCGACCATTCGACACCTTTGCAAACCTCAACTATTCAGACCATAATTTTCTTTTCACAATCGTAGTCGCATGCACAGAGAGCTTTATTTATAGGCAAAGGGTTACGTCCACAACCTGTTTTAGCTCCTATTCTCCATTTTCCTTTCCCTCCCGGCCTATTCGGGCGCAGTCCAGCATCTCTCAAGGCTACTCACTTGCATACTCAATACAATGCAAATAGATACAGCCCCCAATTGGGCTCAACACGTAGTCCCTGCGGCATGCGTTATCTCCATGTCCTTAAACTCTTTCCCTCCTCATTTCCTTTCATCTTTCAAGCCATCCTCTAGTCTTAGTCATGCAGTCCGGGTTCTGGTTGAGTCAACTCACCTTTCTTTTACGTGGCAACTCTCTCTAGTCCTCCTCGGACTTTGTCCACCATCAAGCCAATTAAGCTCTTCTCTTTCTTATCTTCTTGGTGGCACAAGGACCTGGCAGCCAAGAGAAAAAGGGGGGAGGGTTAGTTGCATGCCAAGAGAAAAAGGGGGGAGGGTTAGTTGTATGCCAAGAGAAAAAGGGGGGAGAGGGTAAGGGTTGACCTTGGGGTTCGGGAGAGGAAGATAGGAGAGGTTAACGACCAAGAAAGAGAAGAAGAGAGAGAGAGAGAGGGAAAAGAGAGAGAGAGAGGGAAAAGAGAGAGAGAGAGAGAGAGAGAGAGAGAGAGAGAGAGAGAGAGAGAGAGAGAGAGAGAGAGAGAGAGAGAGAGAGAGAGAGAGAGANAGAGAGAGAGAGAGAGAGAGAGAGAGAGAGAGAGAGAGAGAGAGAGAGAGAGAGAGAGAGAGAGAGACCCTCTAAGCCTAACCCAACTTATCCCCTACTCATCCTACCATTCGACCTATGAGTCCTTCAACGACTTGCTGCCCTATATACCTTGGTTCACGCCAATGGTTGGTGAAGGCGGAGAGGGAAGAGGTTGTGCAGGTGCTTGGCTATGGTGGATGGGTAAAGGTGGGGGTGGAAGAAGGCGTGAATGTACTTGGCTATAGTGGACGAGTGGAGGTAGAGGTGGAAGAAGGTGTGAAGGTGTTTGGCTATAGTGGATGCATGAGGGAGGTGGAGGTGGAAGAAGGTGTGAAGGTACTTGGCTATGGTGGATAGGTGGAGGTGGAGGAGGAAGAATGTGTGAAGGTACTTGGGTATGGTGGATGGGTGGTGGAGGTGGAGGTGGAAGAGGGTGCGAAGGTGCTTGGCTATGGTGGACGAGTGAAGGAAGTGAAGGTGGAAGGTGTGAAGGTACTTGGATATGGTGGATGGGTGAAGGAGGTGGAGGTGAGTCCAGTTGCGGAATTAATGGTTATGTGCGGTTGCAGAGTCTGTCGCGGTTGCAGCTGCACATCTGGGCCGTTGCCTCTATCCAAGAAGCTACTATCGACCCGACCATGATCTTCTTTCCGCTGGTTACTGTTCATCTCCTCCATAACTCTCTTCCCTCGACTTGAGTGAACGTGGTTGGGCCGGTAGCCAGGTGCATGCATGAGTTCATGGCTGAAGGGAGAGAGAGAGAGAAAGAGAGAGAGAGAGAGAGAGAGAAAGAGAGAGAGAGAGAGAAAGAGAGAGAGAGAGAGAGAGAGAGAGAGAGAGAGAGGAGTGCGCACCCAAATTATGTATATCCCATGTTTAAGTGGGAGATTCATTCTAGTTTTGTACCTGTATCTATCCTTATTATAGCGGAAGATTTCACTCAGGTTCTGCTGAAAGGTAGGCGAGGAAGACAATGGGGCGCACATAGCGCTATAGGCTTGCGAGGGAAGAGAAGGTGACGAATTGGAAAGGAGAGAGAAATTCGACAGAGGCTGAGGGAAGCAAGCTGAAGGACAGAGAAATTCGTCAGAGGCTGAGGGAAGCAAGTTGAAGGAGAGAAAAAATTGTCAGAGGTTAAGGGAAACAAGTTGAAGGAAACGAAATTCGTCAGGCGCAGTGCATCGTCCGTTAACCCCGGTCTGCAATGAGAGATTTCAATGTGAGCATGACTGTTGGTGCTCGAAAGACGATGAACCATGCCTGAGCAGAGCGAGGCCGGAGGAAACTTTGGTGGAGGCTCACATAGGCAAAATCGTTCGTCAGACTTGAGTATAGAGGATTTGATGTGAGGGTACGTACCAGATCTCTGCGATGGACTGCATGACCAACATTTGAATGCAGTTCGGTTGCTGTTGCCGAGGATCACGGTTTTGCTTGTCACTATAGTTAAGATAGAGCGGTGGTACAATCGTGACCTGGGCGCTGAGCTCCGTAACACTTGTGGTGGCGGTGAGTATACACTTTCGGTGACTCTTTGTGTTCGTTAGTTCGGTTCTTCATCGGCGTCATATTAGCGGACTCCTGATTTCTGGATAGCTTCGATTGACCGGTCTTCATTGTGACCTTGCGATCCGGTAGTCCGTGTCCAGCTGCGAGCCAAGGGGTTAGTGGTTCGTTCATGCACTCAGTTTTTCGGGAAGTGTGGTGGTCTTGAGGTCTTAGGGCGTGGAGTAAGCATGTGCTGCTTGCTGCCCATTGTTGGGCCTTGCTGTGTTTATGTTGGGCGTTTGCGATGCTAATTGTGCATTCTGCGGTACACCTGCTGCGCATCACCGTGAAATTGCGGGGTTTGTAGGGCACAGATGTCGTGGCTCTATTGTGCACACCAACTTATGTAGTACGTTGGTTGTGCGCTTGTCGTGCTTCGGTTGTGTGCTTGCCACACACTTGTCGTGGTTTTGTTGCGTCTATGATGCTTGCGCTGATCTTACGTTGCGCACTGCGCTGCGCTTTGCTGCAACGAATATTGTTGTTGAACTGAGTATTGTTGAACTCTGCTTGCACTCTGAATAGAGCGTGGGGCCGTACTCTATTCAATCGCAGCCTTTCGAGGCTGCGAGGCTAGGTTTGGTCAGAGGGTAGGCGTTGTGGCCTTGGAGGAGTGATTAGGTTCCACAAAGGGGTCACTGTTGCGACTTAGAGGTTTGTTAAAAGGTTGTCACTTTGCGTTTTGGCTTCGATCCGACCATTTTACTCGCATACTTGGCCACCATTGCGGGGCCCTCTAGCGCATGAAGATTACAAGGCCCTCTCACGTAAGTTGAGGTTGCCCTCTCTTGGATCTCTAGAGTGTGACTTATCTACTTCTGCCCTTCTTACTCTTAAGTTTAGTCTAAGGTTACGAGAGGAAGGTGGCAGGCGGGATTGCAGCCTATAGGACCGCATCAAGACTCTTTGGGGAGTCCACCTACCGATTGCGGGAGCATTGCCGGAGCCCAGGCGGGGTTCGGGAGGCAGGAAACATTCAGGTATATGATCGATTTATGCGTGTGATCCTATCCCCTAAAATTGTACTACCCATTAGCTGAATGAAGGTATGACTGAGAAAGCTATTACTTTTGCTTATTTTCATTTCGGAAGTTGATCTGAAAAGGCTAAATTAACAAGTGAAACAGTTTTCACCTTTGGCAGTAGCCGATGCAGATCCCAGGGGTCGATCCCTTGACCTCAACTTACCTGTGTACAGTATCTGCACAGTTCCCTGGAGTTGAACCCGTGACCTGCACGATAGCCAGTGGTAAGTAGGTCGCCGTAGGTTGTAGGCTGTAGGGAGATTCGAACTGTAGACCTGTAAGGTAGGAGTCCAAGTAGAGTC
>BFEA01000024.1:4519948-4531259 GCA_003427395.1 Chara braunii | reverse complement strand
TTTTTTTTTTTTTTTTTTTTTTTTTTTTTTTTTTTTTTAACACACGCCCTATGTTATGCTAGTGGTGCTAGTGAGAGCAAACACCACTAGCATCCGGGGAGAGGCTCCATCTACTGGTGGGGAGCATCACCTGCTGGAAAACGGGCCCAACGCCCCATTACATGATGGAACACGAAATGAAAACAGGCTAAAGCAAATGGACCCTGCCAGCATTGATTACTCTGGCGTCCAGAGGATTGATTGTGCAGGTTACTAAGGGAGGGGAGAAAACCTCTTCACCCCGGTACTGGGCGCCAGATCTCTAATGCTACAAAATTAGTTCCTCCTTCCCTCTTTGAAAAAGTCGAGTAGAACTGAGAAAAGGAAATCTTCACCCTTTTTTGTTGGAAACTGGGTCCAACGTTCCTTAACCGACTCTTGTCTAACCAGATATTAAAGGGAGTGACGCCAAAGTACTGGAAACCGGGTCCAACATCCAGGACCTTTTCCGTACAAGTTGTAGTGCCTGTCGCAGGCTTTTCACGCGGGGAGGGAGCCTCTTCACCCCACACCGGGCGCCAGATATTTACTACTACAATCTAGCTCCTCCCTTTATATTAGAGGTCCTAAGTCGTCTCTTCAGGACCCAGGTCCGAGGAATCCTGTCCACAATTGTCCCAACAGCCCAACTTCTCTACCAGTTACTCCACTCCATACAATTGTGTGTCCACCATAGCCAACCGATGGGGTGGAAAGCGGTCGGGGAAATCCGAGGGTGGCCGAAGTGGGATCTTTTGGCCCACTATTGTCCAATCTCTAAAGCAAATCTGATAATCCCTCTTCATCGCCTCCCGGTTGCCATCTTGGTTGTCCTCCTTGTTTCCTTGGGTGCATTCTCCATCCCACTTTATGAAGGTTATTCGGCCTCCTCTCTCGCCTCCCAACCAGTCCCCTGAGAATCGTTGAATATGTGTGGAACAAATCTAGCTGATTTTTAACTTTCTGCCATTGTGTCATAATTTATTGATGAATGTATTGTTTAATCATGTACGTCATTTCCTCCCTGGCTATATGGACTCCCTCGTAAACATGTATGCACCGTCTTCTCCAAATAGCCCACACGACTGCCCTCCTCCCCATCTTAAACATGTTATTTGTGAAAGTGCTGCTCGAGGGGGAGGACCATGTCTCACATAGTATCGCCGTCCAATCCCATGGCCAGGGTGATTCAGTCTCCAGTAGGCTCCTGATTTTGTCCCACCTTCGCCATGTAAGGATCGCCCCCGGGCACTGCATAAATACGTGTTCTATAGTTTCTGGGGTCTTGAGGGAGGGGAACGTCGTGTGACACGACTTGCACCACGGGAGTGCCAGGCCTTTCTGTTCCAAGTATGTGCGATCTATTAGCCAGTCATTAGTGGGGAGGCAGCGGTGCTCTATCTGCCACTGCAGCGATGTCAGTTTTGCGGGTCTTGTCCTCGTGAGGGAGAACCACCGAATGGGTCGGATGGCCTCGGTCCCCACATTCAAATGAGACCTCCAGCGGGCGTTCACCACTTCTTTCAGATTTACCTTGGGACGCAGTAGACGGTAAGTGGCCTTCACTGTTAGGCTGTAGAGCTTCACATTCTTTGTCCCCTGGGTTCTGCGTGCAGGGGGCCATTGCCATTCCTCCGGGTTAAGGGGAAGTCTGCAATCCAGGTCTCCGGCATATGCTATCCAGTCCTCCTTATCCTGTAACACACAGATTATGTACAATTCAATATTCTGCCACCATCTCGTCACGTCCGGGGTGTATCTCTTCAACTTATTATCTTCCCCTTTGTGAACAGGTTAATCAGCGTGTCGTATTTGCGTACCTGTACAATGCTACCTATGCTCTCTGGGTCCCCGGGGATTTTTACCCAGCCCCCTTCCACCAGCTTCAGTCCCTTGCGCAGGATGCGTATCCAATCCAGGGGGATTGAGAAGATTGGTTGGTCCAAGTTCGTTTCTATGTTATGACAATATCTCAGCGACTTCCTGATCTGTGGCACTGCTTTCCAATCCTTGTTTTCTGAGTCCCAAATGCCATTAATTCTGATTATGCCCTTCTTGACCGAGTCGTTCCATGGGTAGTCCGAGCTACAGTATACCCTTCCGTTGCGGTCCGTGATGTTTCTATTTCCAAACAAGGGTTGTCGCGCTACCTCTTCCTATCTGGTTGGTCCTGGTTTGTTTGGTACCGGGAGATGGCGCCAGGCCCTCAGGCAGCGAATCCAAAAATCATCTTTTGGGAGGTTGCTTCGGACTGCCTCATGACTCGTGGCCTGGCCACACTGACTCATGATCCTAACAGAGTTAGGGCGTTGAGGTATAGACCAGAATCAGTCTTCCAGCCAGGTCAGAGGGTTAACTGTTTGCGGTGCTTGTGGAGCTAGTCGGCGAATTTGTTCCAGCGCCAGTGCAGACCACGGAAGGTCTCGTGTGAACATCAACCTCCTATTCCATTGTATGCCCGGATCCAGGATCCCGAAGCCCCTTTTGTCTTTAGGTTGGATTACTGACAGCCACGCCACCCTGTTGACAACCTCGCTATTACTGACGACACTTTTTCTACGGGAAAGCGTTGTCGAAATTTGGTGGAATTTGAAGAGTTAAATAATTTTTTCTATGAGAAATTTAAAATTCTGCCCCGTTTTGGGGAGATGATGCCAATGTTCTCGACAACTTCTGAGAGAGGTAAGGTAGAGGTTAGTAGAGGAGTTAGGCTATAAGATGGAGTATGTACTCCGTTTGATTTAAACATAGTAGTGGTTCGTTTGACCTGTACTGTTATGCAGATCTACGTATATGATTGAAGGCTTGACTCATTCGGCCTGATCCTACAAAGGATCATTCTTCTGTTATCCTTTGATAACATGTCGGTTTTCGACTTTCTTGCTACTCAACCTAAAGGCCTTAGCCCCTGTGGATTGAAATGTTTCTTTTGGGTTCTTACCCGGACTTTATTGAATGACCATTTAAAAAGGACTGAGTGTTTTATTATGGAAGGTTTGATAAAGGTTGGGGTTTGTGTGGATAAGGCAAAGGGGTGTGAGTGCAGAGAGTGGTTGAAGTTGACCTCGTATAGTGTGTGTTCTGTCGATGTGGATGTTTGGTGTGATTGCAGGTATATTTTGTGAATTGAAATCCAGATTTGGTTTTGCCTATGATCATATATATATATATCTGTTTGTGACGATATATATATTTATATATATGTATATATTTCTATTTGACGATATATATATATATATATATATATATATATATATATATATATATATTTGAAGAAAGTCACACCGTGATTGTGAGAGTGATCGTTTCTTATCTTATAACTCTTATATCATGTTTCTTGTCCCCACACGACCCATTGAGGTTGTGCGTAGTGATTAAACAAGTTCTGCATTGAGAGAAAAGGGAGACCCACCTTTTATCTTTTCCTTTTTAGAACTTTATAGTTGCGCGTTGGAATCCATGGCAGCCGTCAAAGTCAAACCCCTTGATTTCTCTCCAGGCCCTGGATGATGGAGCTTGCCTCCAAGGCCACGAGAGTTGACTGCCACCACAGGCCGAACCTGTGTACCACCCACTCTTTGGAGGGTGCAAAAATGGGTGTGGTAATCAACCGCCTTGGCGATTGTCTAACATCGAGAGAACCCCTCAAGGCGCGTGTCAATCGGTACTTGTCCTAAACTATCGAGGATCGAGGATCGCATGATTATGGGTACTACATAGTACTCCATCATTGCGACTGCTTGCGTATGCTCGCATGGGTAGTCGATATGAGAAAGCCTTATGTCCACGTGATTTTATCTTGAGTCTCGCGCACGACCTTTAACCAATTCCCATGTTAAAAAATTATGGGTTGGATATGAAAGGGACTAGGAGTGTTTTGTTTGTGTGTGTGTATTTGATTTTATATTTTTAGCGTGGTGTAGCGCGTGGTAAGTTGGATGCGTCCTAGTCGACCGACGATGGATCACGCTTGGGAGTTCAGCCCCCCAATGCATCGTTTCGCACGGGTCCAATTCGGGGCGTTAACCGCGCGTACCCCCTATGCTAGAACAAACGAGAGACACCCTCGGTCGGGCCACCTCTGCGATTGTATATAAAAGCCCTTCGCATGTGGTTCGGTAACTCGACGGGGATAGACCCACCCAAGGGATTGGCCCACCGAAGGGATGGTGACAACTCCCACGGGTGGAGGGGAGTTGTTTCGCGCTACATTAGTTCCTTGACGGGGTCGGGAGAGGTATCCTACTTGTTGTAGGGGTCTGGAGAGGTATGGCTGGTGCACTCGGCTGGAGCGGCAAAACGCTCTACGACGAAGTCCTGCAAAATCCTGCGTGACGCGGTCGGGAGGGTTTCCCTAAGGGACCGATGCGCTCAACAGGCACGCCTTGCTTTGAATATTTCTTTCTCACGACACTCCACAATTTTTCCTTGGGGCAACTCATGTCCGCGACATTTGTCCCGTCCGTGGTCCCATCGACACTTGTCCTAAACTAGTCCCTGATACTTATCCCGTCGTCAGTCCTTTCGGTACTTGTCCCAAAATGCCATTATTTTATTTGGTTCCATACGGTCCCCAACACCTTTCCTTATGGTGTCCCGCTTTTTCTTGGCTTTTCCCATTCCTCGACACCCCATTTTCTGCCTTCTCACGGGTCCCAAGCGTGTTGGCCTTCTCGCCCGCGAGATCTCTAATCTCCCAATCACCGTTTATTGCTACAAATGGCCCCCAAGCTTGGGACCTTCTTTTCTAGTGTTTTGTGGTCGTCAAGGCTCTTTTTCTCATGGCCTTGACACTCTCTTGTGGTTCACTGCATTCCTTTGGATTGCTTCTCAGTTTCAAGGCCCAGGGGCTTCGAAATTGAGGCTCTAATCCTCTTTTTCTAGTCCTTTTTATCATGGTTTCGAAGGCCACTCATCTTTTAAGTTGCTCGTGGCTCGACACCCGCTTGGGTGGGCCCTACCAATCTTCTCTTTGCATCCCCTTGCTTGGCCCATGGCCCTTAGGCTCTTCTCATGCGGTATTCAGAAGGCCTCCTCCGCCACATGCTATGCTCCCAAGTGGCGGTGTTACGGCATCATTTTCCTTGACATCGTTTGCCCCCTTCTACCTGCGATGCTTGACCTCAGGGTACTATTTTCTCGGTAGTCCTCCTTCTTTAAGGAGGGGGCCGCCTTTGCTAATTTCCTACAACACTTTGCTACTCACCACTCTACATGTCTATTCCTGGCCCAATGGCTTCAAAGGCCAGGAGCATCCTCCTAGGCCCTAGGTGGCGACATTCCTTGCTTAACCCTTCATCCTTTTTGTCTCTTCCTTCCTCATTCCGGATTCCTCTGTTGTGCACACTTTAGCCATATATCGTTTCTCAAGGGCCGAGACTCGATTCGGGAACCACATGTCCCGAGAACGTTCCTCATAATTCCTTCTTTCTCTGTTTTCTCTACCACCATATCCTCCATTCCTTCTGGATGCGGAAGTGTCTCCTCTTTTCCCATTATCATCATCATCGTCATCTTCCTCATCCTTACTTTCTGCCTTTTTTTTTCCTTTCTCATATGGAGTAGGGATATATAATTTGTCATAACTCGTTGGACAATATTCTTTGTGCTCAAGTTGTTTCCTCTGTTCATGCTATTCTCTATTTCCCAATCCTCAACTGGAGTGCTGATCTGATCCTGTGACCACTTCTCATGAGAAACAGTAGGTAGAGATTTGACTATTGCAACCATTTCATTCCATCTGATAGGATTATGTTGATCCTTGTTAAACAGTCTGGCTCTCGTTGTCAGTAAAGTTAGTAAGGAAAATATGACATGTGTGAGCCTCATCCAAGTGTGAAATTCTTCTGGTTGTTCCGATAAATGTCTGGAGGAAAATATTAAAAGTGTCATACTTAGCTCTTTTGATAATGAGAAGATTCTTGGTAGTAGTTGGAACAAAGTCTTTCTCAAATTCTAGTTTCATTCTTTCTTAGCTCTTTTGATAATNTTCTAGTTTCATTCTTTCTTAGCTCTTTTGATAATGAGAAGATTCTTGGTAGTAGTTGGAACAAAGTCTTTCTCAAATTCTAGTTTCATTCTTTCCTTGACTTCTTCCCATGTTGTAGCCTTTCATCAGTTCTTGAACTGCCAACCTGGAGTCAAAGTCACAATATGACAGAAGGTGCTTAAGTCCTAGTCTGTCAGTCCAACCATAATTGAGACTAAATAACTCGATACTCATCCAAACAATAATTAACTTGTGGTCCTCTGAAACACGAAATTCTTTCTTCTGGTCGCTTTGCTCTTGCGATATCCGAGCCTCCTTTTATGGTGTCAACTCTCTCGACCAACTCTCGTATGACACCCATTAAGGTTTCTTCATGAGTCCTTGCAATGGAGTTGGGCCTTGAGTTAAGGCTTCTTGTTCAGACATCTTGACGATCAATTTTCTTAATATCGCTGTAGTCTGTCAGGCACTAGTAGCTTTATTGGTGAGTTTTTGATTTTAGTAGGCGCTTATCAAGCTTCAATTAGTCTTTTTGTTATCGGACTCGAACCCAGTATAGCCATGACTTGTTCACGTGTCAACCCTAGAGTCGTGTACTGTACAAACTTTGGGATACAAAATTCTCAAGGGGTAGAACGAACCAGAGAGGAAAGAGATGAGCTTGTATCTCTTGCCAGAAGAGTGAGGGATTGAAAGCAAGAAAGAAGAGGTCAAGAGTGACATGAAAAAAAATAGTCTGAGTAGAGATCAACGACACGACAACTCTTCTTGATCTCCCAATACAATCCTCGATCAGCTCCCTCTCATTGTTTCTGTCCAGTCTTTTGTTGTATCCTTTCACAGTACCCCAGATCATAATGTACCTTGTCAGACCTATAATCTCATAATCAAATTGCATCTTTTCCTAACCACTGCTAACCCTTTTGGCAAGAGAAACTCGTACTTTGGAGATATGATAGGACAATCTCTTAGCAGTCCCCACTTTCACCACTTTTAACAAGTAACTGATCTGAGTCTGATTAGTAACGACTCTTAAAGCAGAGTCGCTTATCCGATCAAGAAAGGGTTGTGAGAACTCGAGGATCCAGAGGAGAGAGATTTTTATATGATATACGAAGCGTACCTTTTGTCTTGATTGTCCTTCCTTCTAATATAATCCCAAACGTAAGTTGTTCAATTGGACCAGGCATTATTACTCATGATAAATAATATCAAGAAAGGTAAATCTCAGGATGAGTATAATGAGAAATCTCAAATCTGTGTTGAAAAGTATTCATAAGTGAGGACTTTATTATCACAATAAAATCATTCTTTCTTGCTTTGCCTACCATGGCAATTGTTTCCAACAAAGGCATCCAGTCTGTCCTATCTTCAAAGCCATAAGTAGCTGAGAAGCTAGGGAGTCTCTTAAACTGCCTCACTCCCGCCCCCAACGTTATCTTTCTTTGTAACTTCTCAAGCCACTATTTCGTTCTTATAAGACTGATTTGAGCTCCCCTCATACATTCTAAATAATCAGCCTCCTTTTCTAGGCATGTTGGAGCGTAAATTCTTATGTCCAAGCTACGTGTATTAAGGAATTTGATTATTGGAATGCGAAATATTATATGACATTTTCCACAAATCTCATATCTCATAATTATGAAGGCATTATCAGTCTCAATCACTTCATACAGTCTACCCTTCACAATTGATGTCCTTCCTACTGACAATGTTGTTGAGATCTCTTCACCTTCCATACAAAATCCACCATAGCTGACAAATTATCTTTTGAAAGATGAAGCCCTTCCAAAGGAGAAGATAGTAATTTCAGAGAAGGGTCTGACACGAGTACTACAAATGCAACTTTCATTCTCTTGTTCAAGTTTTTTTTCTTTCTTCTTGCTCAATATTTACTGTCCGTTCCCAACATCTGTGACATTCAAATCCTTCAAACCTTCGTTGTGGTACGGAAATTCCGACATCATATTCATCGAGCTCAATGAAATGGAAGGTAAGGACACATAAACTATTTTGTTCCCATCCTAGGTTTTTCAATGCTTCTTACCTCACAATTTCATAGGGGAACATTGCTTTCCTCCCTAGAGAGTCAAGGGGATTCAACAATTCTTTTACTTTTTCTTTGCTTAACTTTCCATGTCCTCTTCCCTGTTTCAACCAGGACCTTTCTTTTGGAGGTAAATACTGTTGATTCATTAATGTCTCTGATCTCTTCTCTCCTTTAGAGCAAACTCGATTATAGCAACCAATTGCTCCTTGATAGATTGATTCTGACCTTTGTTACCGAGTTTCCCTCACTGGAATCCCTTCTGTTCTCATGACAGTTCCTTTATTTCTCCTTCCTCAATACCATGTTGATAATTGGCAGCTAGCTGTTAGGAATAGGAGGAAGACGAACTGTCTCATAAGTCACTGACATTAATCTTTTTTCTACATTCTTCCTTTGTCTGGCTAATTCTGCTTTCTCATCATACATAGATTAAACGAAAATTTCCCATAGCCAATTAAAGGTCTCACCATCATTACAACCTCCCTTCTTGACGTAAGGACGAATATCATAGATATCTCCTTCCAAGAAGTGAGCCAGCACTATGCAAATAGTTGAACTTCCAAAATGATAGCTCCAACAATGCTCGTAGTGATAAGGAAGTATCTCCGTACTTAAGTTTAGAAAAACTCATTCATTGCATCTTTGACCAACATTCCTAATGAAGGAATTTCCTCCTCTTCTGGTTTGATTTCTTTTTTCTCAGTTTCTCAAGGATGTTAATGTTCATGAGGCATACCTTTGATCAAGTCTCATCCTCTCCAACAAGTAATGTCAGTCTCCCTCTCCAGTCCAGAGTGGTACCTCACACATGAAGAGATTAGACACAACTACTAACCGTGATCTCCCAGAGAATCGTGACTCGATGAGTATAGCAAAGTCAATCTCGGTTCAGACTTCGTCAACTGTTCTCATGTCCTAATCAAAGCTCAAAGTTGATACTGACCGGGCTCGTTCCGGATACGAAAATTTTTCATGTTCCAGGCAACGATGACATTTTTGTTGCACTTTTTCTAGTCCGACCACTTCTGACGATCGGAAAGCCAACAAGCTATAATGCAGGATTTTGTAGACTTTTGCAATAACTAATTAAATTTAATAATGCAAATCCCTTTCTGTTGTGTGTATTCGGCTTCGAGCGAGACCCTTCAATTGTGGGGTTCGTTGGTCCCCAGTCTTAGGAATCGTTTATTTTGATTTGGAAAAACAAAGATCATGCAAATGATAATAATGAAATTTTGGTGTACCAATTTACTAATTTTGAAAACTGTGACAAGATCATCAAGAAGCATAATCATCAAGCAAAGTCAATGCAAATGAAGCAAGACTGATTGACTCAAGACATAGGCAAGATAAGTGAGGGAAAAGTGAGAACTCATAATAATCTTTGAAAATACAAATGAATAGACATGACCAACACTCATCAAGCGTCCTCACTCATCCCTTTAGGATCTCATCCTCAATCTCTCACTTGTTTGTGTGTCTCTTGTGTTTAGAGCCATGTACACGTTCTTCCCGAGATTGTGGCCCGGAGATGTAGAGCCACCTAAAGCCTGCAAATTCCGAACACTTCCATCCAAGGCCCATGATATGGAAGGCAACCATAGTACAAAGTTCCTCCCACAGAGTAGGAAGATACGGATGGGAGAAAGTCGCTCGTCGGAGATGTTTGAACTCTGAGGGTTCAGTCACTGCCTCGTAGTCAACTTCTACGGGAGATATCTCTTAGCCAAGTCAACCAAGTCACTCCAGCATAAGCCATCTGTGAGAAGAAAGGGAATTGGAGGTCAGGGATAGTTCGTGTAGGGCTTGCGTCCAAAGCTTCGGATCAGCTTTGTGCCAATCTCTTCAAGGTCTTTCTCTCTCTCCCCTAGGTACTTGGCTGCTATGATCCAGAAGTCAAAACGCTCACTAGTTTCCTTGCCTTTCTTCACGTAGATTCTCAGGTCATGAATACTACCTTCTGCAAAACTGGTGAGAACAACGAAGATGGACAAATCATCTTGTCTGAACCCAACTGCACTCACTGAGATACTTGTACTGGAAAGCATCCTTGAGAGCGATCTGATTGAGGCTGGTCAAGACTGACCCATTGATTGGAAATTATTGAACTGTACTCGTGTGAATGACAATTATTGCTGGTTTTTTATGATATCTTTGGCCTGCTTGGCTGTCTCGAATGATGTGCCACTTTGATTCTGATAGTGTACTGTGTACTCGATTATGAACTCTCTCTCGACAATACTAAGTGCTCTCTTTCTCAACTGTCTCTTGAATGATTCAATATAGCTTGTCTCGGTGCCTTCCGACTTATTTTATCTCCCTTACTGTGTATCTAGTGTCACCCACATAACAATCCTTTTTCTCATTTCCTCCTCTTCCTCCAACGAAGAATCCAAACAGCCCTTGTGTTATGAAGCGTTGTTACGTGTTCTCGGCTGTACGTCGATCCTTTTCTTAGATAATCACTTGAAATGAGATGATCCGAGTGGACCCTCTGTCAGGGTAGATTAATTTCTGGCTACAGACGATCCCCCTTGCTCGGTCAACGACCTCAATGGATGAGAGTAAGCTGTGTAATTTCTCGTCTGATCCGTGGAAATAAATGTTCTCAATAAATCTTTGTCCCTTCACCAACAACAGTGCTTGTTCTATCATTAACTTTATGTGGAACTTGATGTCTACAACAACTCTCTTTTCCCAACCTTCCACTTTGTCCAGGTGAAGTGTGCAGGTCATCACCAGAATGTTGATGTTATTCATGCTTTCTTTCTCGTATTTGGCCCGCTGATAACTTCTCTATACATATAAAGGAAAACGCGGGTCTCGCTTGACGGTCCCGCGGGAGACCCGGTTCCCTGGTGTGGGACTCGTGGCAGGCCCAAGGTCGGACTGCGTGCCGGTTCGGTGAGGCCGGGGGGTCGAGTCGGGTTGCCTGCGGGTGGCCAACGGGCTTTTTTTTCGCTACCGTTTTTTTTTGCGCCGCGCTGGGGGGGGGTTGGTGTCGGCGCGACTTTACGAACGGGCTCTTTTTTCTTCCATGATGCGGTCGGCCATATTCAACCAGGTAGTGTATATTTCCATGTTCTAGCCGAAGATTCATTGGATGTCGCTCGTCCTATCGATGGAAGTAGGATGGCGGGAGCCGCGAGCTCGGATCGTCTCTCTCTCTCTCTCTCTCTCTCTCTCTCACACACACACACACACACACACACACACACACACACACACACACACACACACGAACGATTCATTCC
>BFEA01000024.1:4495125-4518569 GCA_003427395.1 Chara braunii | reverse complement strand
AGAGAGAGAGAGAGAGAGAGAGAGAGAGAGAGAGAGAGAGAGAGAGAGAGAGAGAGAGAGAGAGAGAGAGAGAGAGAGAGAGACAAAGCATACTTCATAAGACGCCATCAGCGACTGTTGCTGTGCGCCACGGCTCCGCCGTGGCGGGGTCCACTTGTTTGATTTAATTGATTGGTACGGAGAACGCGAATTCAACTTGCTCTCAGGCATTTTCAAATTACAGTTGAAGACGTTGGTAGACTCAAAATAATAAAAGGCCCCTCCGTTGTTGGCAACAAATATGCAAGCTCTTTATACCCAGTCCGCTTAAACATCGGCTCTGAGCCCGAGCCCTAGTCAAATTAAGCGGAGCTTCCGAATCTTAGTTTACGTGTGTGTTACTTGTCAGGCCGTGTTGGCCTAATTTCAAACTCGGGGGCTTCAATTGTTGTATATTTTTAGGTTTGTCCACGAGAAAATGTTATGCAACCGCTCGTAACTGTTCTCCTTTCCAGAGTTCACTTAAAAGTATGGTTACGCGGATTCTGCGTTTGTTCTCCGTTGGGAAAACTCTGAGTTTGAACTCTAGCTGGGCTGGATATACATGTGATTGGCAACTCAGAATAGCATTAGGGGATTACTTAGCAGGTTTGAATGCTACTCAATTTATATGTAGAAATCGTTTGTTGTCCATAGCCGTTGACTATGGACGACTTAGTGCGTTAATGCACTAAACGACAAGCTGTAAAACACAAAGAAAATGGCTATGGGTCGCTCGAGCGACATCAAAGCAAAATCTTATCAATCTCTGACTCCATTGATCTGATCTACTAAGTGGTAGAATTCGCCCTCGCTCAGAGTAAGGGGCAACCTGGAGTTATCTCCGTCCAAACATCGAACAGAGCATCATCCATATTAGATCCTTCTTGCATAGGACGTAGCGCAGTTTTTACGAATATCATTTGCAGGATGTACTCGAGTTGAAGGGTGTACTCGAGTTGCCCTTCTGCACTCCACCCGTACAATGATCTTAATTTTCGTTTCCATATAGTATGAATTACTACCAAGCCAAACTTTAGCCTGTATATAACTCGAGGATGCAACCGCTGAATGTCCTCGTCAGAATACAACACGAATTCAACTGCAGAGTGAAAAGCTACTCAAGAAATACACCCATACAAAGTATTAGCGTTGAGTGTAATTGATCTCACACTTCTTCTTGAAGTGGGAAGACAGGGAGAAGATCAAACACTTGCTTAAAGAAGGATACGCATATGAGCAAGATGAGTAAGTAAATAACAAAATAAATAATTGGCATATGATTCTCATTAGATTGTGGTCATTGTTGTTGCTGAATCACATGTCCAAGTGTTGTCCAATGGAAGATATGCAATTCGTTTATCCCTGAATTATGTGAGGGATCACCTCCCATTTGTACTTTCTTTGAAGCAGCCCAAAGCATTTCCAGGCAGGTATGTACGTCATAGTATTTGAGATCAGTCACCATCAAGCATGAACTTGGCCAGAATATAAGCCATTCTTCGCAAGACAACTCTCCTTTTGCCCATCAAGTAAATAATGAGAAATATCAAAAGAAACACGGTAAGCTTAATATCGACGTAGAGACAAGTGAGTCACAAAACCTCTTGTACAAAACTCGTACCTGTAGGCTTCTCAACAAACTTGATATCAAGGTCGAGCCAAACAGGCAACAAACACCTCCAAATCAGGAGACGCAAGAAAGTCAACTAAAAAAAAGTGCATGACACACACGGTGCGAATGATAAGATTCTATAGGCGACGTCGACGTGTGACAATTTATTTTTCAGGAAAGGTTGACGGTAACCGTCCAAGCATTTTTCTTGCTTAGGAGGTTCAAGAAGTTCTGACTTTGCCTGCAGACTTATGTTACCCATTATTAGATTTGCACTTTCGCCTCTCTCATCACGTAATCTTTAGCTCAGTGCAAGCGGAAATAATGGGTTATAACTTGAACAACCTAATTGCGCTCTTCGTTCATGCTTGTACTTTGAATCAGACTAATTTGTTTACTGAGAAGTTGGGTAAGCGTTAAACCCTAGTCAGTGGTCATAAAATACAAGTGAAGAAGGTAGAGATACCTTATGTAGTTGACGTAGGTCCTAATGCAACGAGGAGGAAGAAGATTGTCCTTATGGAAAAGCCTGACCATTCTGATACAGGTAGCCAGTATTCCGACTTGTGAGCTCGCTCTAAGTCTCTCCGTACAACTCTCCGTTAATCGAACACAGTAGTTGAGAGTTTCAAATCAATGCAAGCGCATGTAAACTGCAACATCAATCGTAGTCAGTTCCATACACTTCAGCTCAAGAAAATCTCGTGAGATCCCCTTTTAAATGCTCATGTCTGCGGCTAATCAGTTTTCACTTTGTCTGCGTAGTGAGAAGTAGAGGATAGTGTCGTTAATGCCAATCATGATCAATATGTTTTTCAAGCCTCAAGTACCAGGCACTTGTCGTTCTCTGTTTCAGCCTCATAAGTGATTCCCCCTTTTCTAACATTTCCTTTCAGTAACAGGAGATGTTCATATTGAAAGCGAGATTTTTGATATCTGACGGTTCACGATCAGACTGTTCTTATCAATTGACTCAATCTCTCACAAGCTTCTCGTGCCACTACTCAATACTTGTACCCAAACAAGCGCTGCATGCACATTCTCCCAAACTATTACAAGTCAAGCGTCGCCATCTCATGTTACTAATTCTATATGTATTTGTCTATGGTTACATCCTCGTAGCGAGGACAACGAAATGTTCAGATCATGCGCAAAAGCATGTTATACCAACGAGGAAAGAGCTCGCTGCGTGGAGGCTCATTCAGGCACTTGTCAATTTGTGCGACAACGCTGCTGGAGCGTAGGCTCGCGTGCTGCTGTGCGCTAAGGGCAAGGTGCTGTGCGCGTGCAGTCATGGGAGAAGAAGGGCGCTGGTGAGGGCAGCACCATAGCCCAGCCTCCATAGCTGGCTGAGGCTTGGACCACAATGAGGCGCAGGGGTGGTCTTCGTGTGTATAGAGGGAAGACGTGTGTGAAAGTCGACGGAGAGAGATGATGATGATGATGATGATGATGATGTGAGGGCACATACCTGGTATTGGCGATGCTCTGCATTGGTCGACATCTTCAAGTACTTCGTTGGCTGTTGACGTCAACAGTTGCATTGTCAATTAGTAGGCAGATAGTAGCTGTGTAGGGAGAAGGCTGGGCGCCGAGCGCCAAGTAGGGAGAAGGGCCTGGACACTTGTGTTGGTGGTGGCGAGAGCAAGCTCTCATTGGCATTGGTTTTCAGTGTTACAATTCTCCATTGGTGTTATATTGGTGCAATGTTGCTTTATGGACATGGTGAAACTTCTTGGCTTTCAATGTGATTGTGCAATTTGGATATTGTCATCTCGCTATTGCTCATTTTCCTTGCAATTTGGTATCGGAGGTGGTTCGAACTGCGATTCATTGGTTCTTCACAATAGCTGTTCGGTGCTTCGCATGAGGTGTGGGGCAATGATAAGGCTTGGGCGTTGAACGATTGGCGGCCCAGGGTTGTGTGGGCGTGCCAGAAAGACTATGTGGTGACATAGGGGTGTACGCCGGATGATGAGAGCTCGCTGATGTGGCATTTAAGCTGAGGTGGAACTGCATTTTGCTCTTTGTTGTGACGAGGCAGAGAACGGTCATCATAAATGCACGTTAGGTTGCCGGTGAGAAATTTGTGGTTGGGGGCAGCATTATGAGGTATGTTGTTCTCTTCCTTATCTACCCTCTTCATTAGTTCTTATCGTCATTGTGAGGTGTCGCAAGCGCTCAACCTTGAGAGTCGACATTCTTCCTGGGCACCAAGCTGGTGGGAGACGGGTGAAGCCTCTGAAGGGCCCTGGACGAAGCACTCGGGTCACGGTCACCATGCCAACCCGCTGCGAGTAGTACACATGCTTTGCCGCAAGTCCTTGGTTCTGTTGCTGCGCAATAGAGGTCGTGTTGGGCATGCCAGCCCTTTGAACAGAAGCTTACCAGACCGTCTCTAAATATTTCTGGAGGGTTCGGGATTGAACGCTGGTTGTGATCGTCGTCTTGTCTGCGGCGTTAAATAAATCACGAGGACCTTGGGGGCTGTCCTTAAACTGCCTCTTGATCAGCCAGATCAACCGGAAGTAAGGCTCGTTGCATGCGAGGGTAAATAAGGTGCAAGGGCTGGCAGGTTCAACATAGACTTGGGGCACAGGGGTGGGCCGAATTGCACACCTTCAGACACACGCCGCTCAACCGGATGCTCAAGGCATTGACACAAAGTGACCACTCAACCGGATGCACAGGGGGGATTCCGGTAACTGTTCGCGGAGGTACTAATTGGAAAATATTCCATTCAGCATGCATCTCTACAGGTGACACAATTTTATTTTTGATTATTTAGTTGTTACGGGCTTGACTAACAACTAACAAACAATTGCAGATAGTTAGCATTCGGGTGGGCCGGATTGCATACCTTCAGACACGCTGCTCAACGGAATGCTCAGGGCGTTGACACAAAGTGACCACTCAAGAAGGATACAGGGAGAGGGGGGATTCCGGTAACTGTTCGTGGAGGTACTAATTGGAAAATATTTCATTCAACATGCATCTCTACAGGTGACACAATTTTATTTTCGATCATTTACTTGTTACGGGCTTGACTAACAACGAACAGCCAGCTGCAGATAGTTAGCATTCCTTGCTGCGTGCAATTTGTTCCAGAGTAATCTAAAAATATAATTAGTATTACCTGTAGGATTTGACACTAGTTGTTTACCACTTGACTACTTCCCTCCAGGCCGATCGAAATTAGTAGAATATCTTACTCGGTTGGGTGTCATGCCGAGGTAGGATTCAATGTGGATACTAGTTTAGATCACACACACTGTAGCTCATGAGTGATGCAGGCAGTAGTGAGGACGAGTAACGATTAGTGGAACCTCTAAGAGTTACCCGTAGAACTGGTCTTAGTCGACCGATCACTTTTCCGGAGTTAGGTCCAGGAGAGGGAAAGGAGGCTGCGAAGGGAAGTCAGGGAAAGGGCGACATTAAGGAGGACTAGGTTAGCAGCAGCTAGCTTAGAGGCCGCAATGGCTACTGCTTCCATGTCACATGCCTCGTCCCAGGCCACTTCGTCAGGGGTTAGTCAGGGTATCTCGCAAGGTCCAATTAGCCAATCCGTTGGCTCGCAAGTCAACCAGCAAACTCAACTCACATCGGAGGATTATGAGATTCTCCAAGTAGAGGAACTTCATGATGAGCTACAGGGGCAATTGAGTGAGACAGCAGAAAGGAGAGAAAGAGCAATATTGAGA
This sequence comes from Chara braunii, assembly GCA_003427395.1. NCBI lineage: Eukaryota > Viridiplantae > Streptophyta > Charophyceae > Charales > Characeae > Chara > Chara braunii. The sequence goes on along the minus strand of BFEA01000024.1, from coordinate 4,513,235 downwards.
AAAGCTCGACTAGGGAGCAGGAGGCAAGAGCTAAGTAGATTGAAAGCACTAGACGATTCGACACTCGAACCTGCAATACAAGCGTTGCGTCGTTCGCTCCTTTGCGTGGCAGAAACGCAGGTTGTGCAGCAAGAAGTGTTGGCTGGACTAGTGGCTGGCCAAAACCGGATTCGAGAGAAGGTTAACAACAGTCGTATTTTTCATCACCACTTCAGGACACCTTTCACCACTTCAGGATGCACCGTGCCTAAACAAGTGGTTTTCAGGGTCTTCGGACCTTTAACCACTTCAGGACCATTCAGGTCTGAAAATCCTGAATGGTCTTGAAGTGGTGAAAGCTCCGAAGACCTTGAAAACCACCTGTTTAGGCAGGCTGCATCCTCAAGTGGTGAAGGGTGGTTTTCATGGTCTTCTGACCTTTCACCACTTCAGGACCATTCAGGATTTTCAGACTGCCCAAAACTCTCACTTGACCACTTCAGGACACCCTTCACCACTTCAGGATGCAGCCTGCCTAAACAGGTGGTTTTCAGGGTCTTCGGACCTTTCACCACTTCAGGACCATTCAAGATTTTCAGACTGCCCAAAACTCTCACTTCAGAATTTTCATTCCTGAATTTTCAGCTACCCGATAACCGCTTGTGCCGGATTCTGGCTGCACTGCAGGCTCCTCGTCCAATGATGAGGCAGCCTTAGTATGATGTAGCTCTCCCATCGGTTGCGGGTCCCTCAGTGACGTCGTCGCTGGTTGGTCACTCTTTTTCTCCTATGTTTGGCATGCCCCCTCCAAGTGGTTTAGTAGCAGCTACTGGTCCGGTCCTTAGAACTTCTTTTGTACCATTAACGACGATGGCAGCTACAGTCCCATCGTGAGGGTAGGCTCATGTCAGCGTGCAACAACCTGTCTCAGTGGCTATGCAGCAACTGGAACAGTCTCCTGGGCCAAGCCAGCCTATGCAGTGGATGCCCAAGATTCCTTAGTTGAGTCCTAAAGCTTTTTTCGGCGACAAGAAAAAGGAAGAGGACCTGGACACCTGGGTGAGGACAGTGCCCACTTGTGTGAGGCACAAGCTCACAAGGCCAGAACAGGAAGTTATAGTCGCTGCCTCCTTTCTAGAGGGACGAACAACATGATGGTTAAACGGGTTAGTGCAGCAACAGGGCTATGGTCAGAACTTCGATGCCTGGGCCCAGGCCTAGACATTGGAAGACTTCGTACGGACTGTGTACAATAGGTGGCATGACCCTCAAGGGGCTCAGAAGGCCATTGACGCGATCAACACTCTCAATTCCAAACGGTACCGGACTGTACGCGAAGTCACAGACGCCGTAGAAAGACCGATTGTAGTACCTGGTGTGCGTTATGACCCACATGTACTCACAGACTATTTGAGAGGTCTGCCTACAAACGTCAAGAATAAGCTGGTGGATGATGCGAACATTGAAGTACATAACTTTGCCTCTTTCAGCAAGAAGCCTTAGACATAGAGGCTAAGCTTTGGTCTGCTCATCAGGGTCAGTCAGATTGTAGGAAGAAGAGACTTCCCCAAGACTGGAAGAAGAAAGGCGATCTCATGTTCGTCGACCATGATGGTCAGGCGACTGAGATTGATGACTACGCAGACTATGGGGATGAGACAGAGCAGGATGGGGCCAGCGAGACTTCAGATGGGGGAGTCGTGGCGCCTATCAAAGAAAAGACTAGGGGGACTGAGAATCAGAAGGTAAGCCGGTCCAAGGGTCAGGGCGACCAAGGAACACCCGCATGGGTAAAACTTGGTTTAGATTACGAGGTGTGGAGGGACCGAGTTGCTAGGGGTACTTGCCTGAACTGTGGCAGCTATGGCCACATATCCAGGACTTGTCGAGGCAAGAAGGTGACCACAAAGGTTAGCCTCTCCAATCGTGGTGGGCTTATCTTCGAACCCTGGTGGTGATTCTGCGAGCACTTCGCAGGGAAACACCTCGGGCTAGTAGGAGTGTTAGCCGCTCTTAGGGCCGCCTCCCACTGGTCTCTTTTACGAAAAAGTAGTAAAAGTAATAGAAAAGTCGGGCCCGCTCCGGATGGACCGTGAAAGGAAAATTGCATCCCACAACTTCGAAAAGAATGGGTCTTTTTTAGGCATCGCGGCGCAATAATGTGGGAGGGTGGCGGATCAACGGAGGAAAGGAGGGAGTGACGGGAAAAAAAACAAAAAAACAACAACAAAAAGCTGCTCCGACTTTTTAGCGGACGGGTAGGGGTCCAGCACTCCTCACATTTCCGTACTACTTTTTCGCCACCGATCACTCCCAGACCGCCACGACAAGTCGACGGTGCCGCCTACTACCCCGGAGCACTGTGGGATCTCGAAAATTCCATAAAACTACATACCGTATGTAGTGTGGGATGAGACCCTTACTCGTGCTGAAGTGGTAACGTTGCCTTCGCCACTTCAGGCGTTGGCCAACGCTAGTGGCCCATCCATCGCCCCGCAGACATATTCAGAACCACCGATGCTATGTTAGAGAAATGTGTCTGAGTCCCTAGAAGTGTTACAATCTGAGTGGTCGGGAAAGGACCCCAGAGGCTCTTGGGCGACGATTAGCAATTGTCCTAGGGGTGAACATTTCGTGGTAGAGGTTGATGTAGGTGGTCTTAAAGTGGGTGCCTTCGCAGACACGCTCTACACGAAACTTCATCAGTCGTGCTTGTGTGGATAGGTTGCGCTTAGGGGACCAAGTGTAGCGGCTCAACAAATGTGTAGCATCAACGCTAGCCAACAAGCATCGCATGGTTCACAAGACTATGTGAAGGACGTAGTCTACACCTCCTATGGAGGAGGGACTCTCATTCCTTGTCAGCGACGAACTGCCATTCGACATGCTGCTAGGTATGTGCTACCTCGAGGTTGATCAACCTCAATTCGATTGGGATAGAAAGGTGATGATCCACAAGTTGCCCGGCGGTAGAACCATTAGATTGCAGAAGTTCACAGCTAGCAGTCTAGTGGAAAACTACGGGTGCATGTGTGCATCTTCCTTCTATAACTACTATAAACAGAATCGCAAGGAAGGCATGTACTTGGTCTTTGTCTCTTAGAAAGGGAAGGTAGTAAAATCACCCCCAGAGATAGAGGCAGTCATCGCACATTATTTAGACCTTTTTCAGGAGCCCGGTGGTGTGGTGGAAAGGGAGGTGGTCCATGCAATAGAGGTCGTCCCAGGGAGTAAGGTACCTAGAGGACGAATTTATAGGATGTCTCCTGCGAGTTGGATGAGTTCCGCCGCCATCTCAAAGAGCTCACAGAAAAGAGATGGACATGGCCTAGTACCTCCCCTTATGGTGCTCTAGTCCTATTCGTTCCTTAGAAGGGAGGTACCCTAAGGATGTGAATTGACTATAGGGGCCTCAATGCCATCATCGTTAAGAAGGCGGAGCCCCTACCCCGCATTGACGACCTATTGGATAGAGTGCGGGGATGTCGGTACTTCACAAAGATAGATCTGAATTCCAGATACCATCAAATTGCTATTAGACCTAAGGACCAGCACAAAACCGCTTTCCAGATCAGGTCCGGTTTGTACGAGTTTGTGGTGATGCCCTTTGCCTATGCAATTCCCCTGGAACATTCCAAGATGCAACTAGCTTTCCAGCTCGGGCGCCCGGCCGGGGGACCCCCTCGAGCAGGCACCTGGGCGCCTATCGCACCGAGGCAGAAAAAGCCTCCAATTTTTTTTTCGCGCTGCCTCCCTATTCCGAACGTGCCAACTTCCATTTTGGCGGTCGACGCATTTTTTTGGGGGTCCGGTACGCCCTGTTTTGTAGGTTTTCTTTTTTCCTTGGATTTTGACCGTCGATCTCCATCGATCGACGGAGCGCACTGATCCAAGATACAAAAGTTAATCCTGGGCCTCTACTTCGTTTCTTCTTCTTCTTCTTCTTTCTTTTGTTTTTTCTCTTTTTGTTTTTCTTTTTTTTCTTCGCCTCCCTCCTTCTTCCTCGGATGTGGCGCTCCTCCCTCCTCGTGCCCCCTCCATCACCTCGCCCCCCTCTTTCCTCCCTTCTCCCTCCTCCTTCACTCCTCTAACGTGGCGGTCATCCGTCCTCTCTTCCTCCTCTGATGTGGCGCTTCTCCCTTCTCCCTCTGACTTGGCGCTCCTTCGTCCTCCCTCCTCCCTCTGACGTGGCACTCCAGCACAGTTGGGACACAACAACTGATGTATTCCCCCCATGTAAATGGACAGTCCATAATCCAGCCCCCTCCTGCACGCTCCCCCCCCCCTCCCCATCACACAGAATTCAAGATGCATGAAAATAAAAAAAGAGGTTGAATTTGGGCCCTACTCCCAAGGCATAGCAAGGTCCGACAACGGAAAAAAAAAAAAAAAAACCAGTGTTTTTTTCAGTGTGCTCGGGGTACCCCGAGCGGGGTGCGCGGGGCCCGGCCGGGCGCCCCGGGAAAGCTAGACACGCAATGAATAGTCTTTTTCGTGATTACTTACACAAGTTTATCGTCGTGTACCTCGATGATATCCTTATTTTTAGTAGGATTGTAGAGGAGCACGTTGGGCACTTGAAAACAGTGCTAGGTCTCCTAAGATAGCACCAGTACAAGGTAAACTTGGAGAAATGCGAGTTCGGTCGCACCAAGATCTTGTACTTGGGTGATGAAATTTCTGCGGATGGGTGGAGGCGTGATGATGCCAAAGTGGCCAGCATATGAGATTGGCCCAGACCTCAGACTGTTACCGAGGTCCGATCGTTTTTGGTGATGATGGGCTACTATCGTCCGTTTGTTAAAAACTATAGTACTATGGCTTCCCCATTGACAAATTTAACTCGCCTTGACACCCCTTGGGAGTGGACCGAAGAGTTTGAAGCAAGCTTCAAGAAATTTAAGTATGCTCTTACACACTATGAAGTTCTCAAACTTCCAGATCCTAAGCAACCCTTTGTAGTGACCACCGACGCCAGCCAATACGGCGTAGGCACGGTCCTTGCACAAAAGGAGGGGAAAAAGTTGAGGCCCATTGAGTACATGAGCAAGAAGATGCCGCCCCGAAAGCTAGCGCAGTCCACGTATGAGCCTGAGCTCTATGCCCTCTATAGAGCGCTGGTCCACTGGAGACACCATCTCCTAAGCAGATTCTTCTACTTGAGATTTGAACATGAGACTTTGCGTTGGATCAGGACTCAAGCTGTGCTCCACTCAAAAGGTGGATTCAAGTGATTATCAACTTTATCCAATCAAGGGAGAGTATAACAAAGTGGCTGATGCGCTATCGTGTAGGGCATATTATCTGGGCGTGCTAGTGACCGAGTTTGGTATATCTGACGATGTAACTCGATCCTTGGCGGAAACCTATCAGCAAGATCTAGTAATGTCTGATATCATTCGTAAGTTAGAAGCAAAAGATAAAGTAACTTCTGACGAATTTACGATGGTAAATGGCTTGCGGTTTCTTGAGAAGGCAGGGAATAAAAGACTGTGTCCTAGATAGAGAGTCTTTACGTAGTTTGTTTTTAGGTGAATGTCATGATGCAATTGGTTATTTTGGCTATAAAAACTTAAAAAGACATCAACTAACCTAGTGCAGAGATTCTGGTGGCCCACTATGATGCAAGATGCCAAAAAGTACGTTGAAACCTGCCATGTTTGTCCAACAGGACAAACATAGGAGTCAGGCTCCGCTTGGGCTTATTAAGCCTTTGCCGATTCCTGAAGGTCCTGGCCAAAATGCATCCATGGACTGCATGGATACTCTTGTTATGACCAGGAGTGGAAAGAGACACATCTTCGTTATTGTAGACCGTTTCTCCAAGTTTGCAAGACTAATCGCTATGCTAGAGAAAGCTAAAATTGATTTCGTCATCAGGTTATTTATTGATAACTGGGTACGGGACTTTGGTTTACCCAAGTCCATTGTCAGCGATAGGGATGTTCACTTTACCAGCGAACTGTGGCAAAACACAGCCCAACAGATGGGTACCAGACTGCAGATGACATAAGGGAATCACCCTGAGTCGAATGGTCAGGCGGAACAGATGAACTGAGTAGTACAGCACCTACTCAGGCATTACATCAAGCCAAGTCAGGATGACTGGGACGACAAATTGCCTCTTGTCGCCAGCGTGTACAAAAATGCTATACATAGTACTATCGGCATGACTCCCAACCAACTGCATCTTGGTTGGAAGCCAAGAACTCCCTTAGATTTTCTGCTACCTGAGAGTAACCCATCTGCAGCACCTGGCAGCATAGAGTTTGCTGTCAAGTATGAACAGATGATGCGACAGGCTGTAGAGCATATTAAGAAAGCTCAAGATGAACAAGCACAGACAGCCATCTCAGTTTCAGGTAGGAGAACGGGTCTGGGTTAAATAATCTGAACTGGGACAGGAATTGGGGATCTCTAGAAAGCTAATGCCACAATATTTCGGTCCTTGGGACGACCTAGATATAGTGGGGGATCAAATAGACGGACCTTAGTATGTGATTCGCATCCCACCTCACCTACGCACGCACCTTGTTTTTCACGCCTCAAAGTTGGCACCTTTTGCAGAAACTGCACAAATTCCTTTCAGATGGCCATCTATGGATGGTGAAGTCGACATCGATGGAATCGTGGAGCATCGAATGATGCCAGTGCCTAAACCACCTGCCAGATGTCGTCCTCCCAAGTCAAGGATGCAATATCGTGTCAGATTCAGACACCATGTTGATCCCAGTGAAGATCAGTGGTTCGCTAGAGAAGGACTCCACCAAACAGCACCTCAAGTGATTGCAGGCTATGAAAGAGAACTCAAGGGAAAGATGCCTGCAGATTAGAAGACTTCTCAGAGGACTACCGAAGTACAGGAGGGAATGCGAGGTATCTGGGTCCTCGGCAGGCCTGAGGGGCCCTGATATAGATGTGCCCACCCTAAGTGAAGGCGGGCCTAACAAATCGCAAGAGGCCCATTGCTGTCAATTTTGTATTTGGGGTCCAGACAGTTGTGATGCGCTAGTTGGTTGAGGGAACACAGGCCTGAGCAGCAAAGATTTTCCACGACCTTCCAGGCCTTTCATGAAATGCAGGTCTTGGGCAAGAATCACAACATCATACACAGGCCCAACCGAACGAGGCCCAGCAGCTGTAACAGAGGCAAAACCTCGTGGGGACTACCGGAAGCTTTTGGGCACAGGCCCAGGCCAGCCAGGCCGCCGGGGCAGGCAGACTCTTTCCATATAGGAAAGAGCTTGTTGCCTGGAGGCTCATTCTGGCACTTGCCAGTTTGTGTGGCAGCGTTGTTGGAGCGTAGGCTTGCGTGCTGTTGTGCACTAAGGGCAAGGTGTTGTGCGCGTGCGGTCATGCGAGAAGAAGGGCGCTGCTGAGGGCAGCACCATAGCCCAGCCTCCATAGCTGGCTGAGGCTTGGACCACGGTGAGGCGCAGGGGTGGTCTTCGTGTGTACAGAGGAATAATGTGGGTGAAAGTCAAGGGAGAGAGAGAATGATGATGATGATGATGATGATGATGATGCGAGGGCACATACCAGGTATTGGCAATGGTCTGCATTGGTCGACATCTTCAAGTACTTCGTTGGCTGCTGACGTCAACAGTTGCATTGTCAATTAGTAGGCAGATATTAGCTGTGTAGGGAGTAGGCTGGGCGCCGAGCGCGAAGTAGGGAGAAGTCCCTGGACACTTATGTTGGTGGTGGCGAGAGCAAGCTCTCATTGACATTTGGTTTCCGGTGTTACGATTCTCCATTGGTGTTATATTGGTGCAATGCTGCTTTTTGGACATGGTGAAACTTTCTAGCTTTCAATGTGATTGTGCAATCTGGGTATTGTCATCTCGCTATTGCTCATTTTCCTTGCAAAAATCATGCTTTTAGGTATTAACAAAGCAGGTGTATGTCGCCGACGCCCACAGTTCCTTCACGTTTACTTGAAATGACTACCGATTGGCACACAGTGGTCCCATATTGGGATACCAACGGCCTGCCCCTCTTCTTTAAAAGGAAGCCATCAGACTATCATTAATGGGTACCTGTGTCCGATGGCAAGGAGGGCGCTTATAACCTTTCGCGGGGGTGATAAGCCTCCTACCAAAGCGGCCACGGGTCCTCCCATTTTGGAGACTTACAACGCGGTATGCAGTAGAACGTACCTATGGTAAAATGAGAAGTGAAGAGCAGGCCAATCGAGAAGTGAAGAGCAGGCCAAAAACGAACCGTTCATTTCCCCGCGAAGTGAGAGGGGGGGGAACTAAATTTGGAAATACAATTAATTTAAAACAAACAAATGCTTATAACTCACATGAAAATCAAACCGTCGCGATCAGCAGTAGGCATCGGATTCATTTGAACTGAAAGCTACGGTTCTAATTAAACGAGAACCAGAACGACACTTCCAATTTCCATTTTTCTTCTTTTCTTTTACTTCTCTCTTTTCTTTTCTTTTTCTTTTACTCCGATTATGACTGCCGTCAGACTTGTCCCATAACTCGACTACAGAGAGCTTGGTGCGCAGTTGAAAAGACCGTGCTGGTCTTTCCACTTCCGCGTCCCTAGGTGAGCCCGACGCCTACCACAAGCATAGGCCGATTGTGCTCTGCTGTACATTAGGGCGCCGAGCCTAAGTGGACCAATGGAAAAGTCCAGCGGCGCACCCCGACCTTTTTGTTCTGGAAGTGCCAGCTGGTTAAGTCCAAAGGCAGGCTGTGCACATGACAAGGCTGGTACACTACCGAGGCTGTGATTGGGGTGTGCCTGGTACACCATGGAGGGTCGGGACACCGTGCCCTTGACAATGCAAAGCAGCATTCTCGCGTCGTCATCTCACAATGCGAGGATAGAGCCAACGTCTTTCCAGCGTCCAGCCAGCGTCAAGCCAGTGTCGTGCTAGCGTCAAGCAGCAAGGCAAGACCGAATGTTGACTCTCAGGGGCTGGGTCAATAAGTAGTGTTGACACCATTGACCGACCTCAGGTCTCTTACGTACGGAGGCTGAGATTGACTCGCAGCGGACGACCTGGATCTCTTACAGTTGCAGACTTCCACTTGGACCGAATGCTGCCTAGATACCTACATACATCCAAGTGTGTGTGTCTGATCGGTGGTTTGGACTTGGTCCGTGAAGACTTTGACTCGTGAGCCTCGATATTTTGACTTACAGTTGACTTCGGTCAACTGTCGGGCGCAACGCCTCTAAAGCCGTATTTCAGGGGTTTTGTTCCCGACGGTCGGACGCATGGCCTTAGAGCTGGTTCGTGGCCTGCACGTGGCCCCTTGGCCGACGTCACAAGCATATTTGAGCGGGTTATTGCATTTGCAATCAGACTTGTCTTCTCCGACACTCAGCACGCGTGCAAACAAATGACAATCAAACCTGGCGCCTTGCGCCCACACAAAGCTCATAGATTATGTAGCCAAGAATATAGTTCAGATTCAAACTTGTCTTGATCAGCTATGGCACATGAGCCCTTGACACATATTTCCACCCGATCAACTGTATCCTCCAGCAACTCGTTCACACACGCACGCTCTGAATCTCCCTGGATATCCCGCGCGCACTCACACATCACACATACACACACACACACACTAACTATGCTAATTGGTAGCTATGGTTGCCGTCTAACCTCTACACCAACTTGCGACTATGGCCGCGTTTTCGTCCTCTTAGCCCTCTCCTTCCTCGGGCACCTGCAGACCTCCGTACACAAGACACACAGACAACGCTTTCGCACTACGCATAGGCAAAATGAATGAATAACTTGACACTGCCTCTTTATTTATACTTCGGATCATCAAAGGTCTGCCCTTTGACCCTGGGCTCGAGGTGTCCACATGGTACTTGTTGACTTGACAAAGTGCACCTTGGGACCGGGTACTGCTGAATGGGTCAGGTAGATCTAGGACTGCCCTTTGTTGACTGTGCTAGGACTGTCCCCTGCTGACTCAGACGCGGACTGACTCTAGGACCTACAGACGAGCACTTTCGGAAGTTCCGGAAGATTGTAGTCTTGACCCTTCGAGATTGTAGAAGCTACGACCTACACCACTGCCAAGACTCCTAAAACACAAACCTACGGCTCGAGACCCGACAACCATACTAGTTGCAATAGGTAAACTTACGACTTTCATAACATAGGTCGTGGGTTCAAACACACACGGGTCAAAAGGTACTGTACACGGGTGAAGGGGAGGTCTAGGGATCGAGCCCTGGGTACTGCATTTGCTACCATAAAGGTGAAAACCGCTTCACATTCCTGCCAGCCCAATTTTCGAGTTCCATTGTAGAAATTCTTTAGACTTAGTTTTCCTTTAATCCATGCTCATATACGTAGACAAGATCAGGAGCAATAGGTAAAAGCTCTTTCTTGCTAAACCATCGAGCTTCAGACGAGGGTTGAGGCTTAAACTTTACCTTGAACTACTTTTGTGGCCTTCCTCTGCCACTCGTAGAATGTATCCATGTCTTTGTATTTCTGAACTTCATAGCCTCCCTCTATTGAAGGAGGAAACATAGATGGCATGTTGGGAAAATCATGACCTTCTACATATGGCAAGAGTTTAGACCCGTGATAGACAGGGTATGTCTTGAGGTGTGGGGATGCATCTATTCTGTATGCTGGCCCATCGATATCCCCTATCCCCTTAAGAACTTCTTAGGGTGTGTAGTAGACAGGTAGCAGCTTCTGTCATACATTTTCTTCTAAGGAAAATTCTTTAGACTTGACCCAAACAAGATCTCCTTCTTTGAACGTTGACGGTCGATGATGTTTGTTAGCCTGTTCAATCATTTGTAGTTGGGCTTTTTGAATATTTTATGTGACTTTCTTTGTATCTTCTTGATACAGAATTGCAAATTCTCATGTTCCTGGGGGTGGTTGTTGGACCTGGTCCCGGGTTAGAGCATCAATGGGACGTTGCGGCTTCCATCCTTTGTGAAGTGTGTTCGGTGTTCTGCTAGTCACTGTGTGAACACGGTTGTTGTACGCACTTGCAATCTTTGGCAAGTTCTCATTCCAATCTATCTGATCTCGCCTTACATACATTCGCTGAAGTTGTTGGCACAAACGGTTCATCTGTTCAGTTTGATCATTCGTTCTAGGATGTCTTCTTGATGACATGGTCAATCGGGTGCCGTATGCCTCCATCGACTTTTGCCATTGTTGGCCAGTGAACTGTACATCCCAATCAGAGATGATGGTTTTTGGAAATCCATATTTCGAAGCCCATCGCATATGGAATTTTTGGATGACGAGTTCCATTCTTGCTTTGGTAGGCAGTGGAATGAACATAGCATATTTAGAGAATCGACCAACAATGACCATCACCTGATTGTTGCCATTCCGACTCTTGGTGAGATTCATGAAATCAATCGTGATGGACTCACCTGGTTCACTTGGAATAGGTAGTGGTCTCAATAGTCCCAATTGATTCTCATGCGAGGGTTTGTTCCTTTGGCAAACAAGACAGGTTAGCACATCCTCATTCATTCCTTTCCATTCAAAGCGTTCTCTAACATTAGCATACGTCTTCTTAAATCTGAATTGTCCTTCTGTGTGATGGCATTCCCCAATAATCATACTCTTGATTTGTTCCTTATGTGGAATGCAAAGTCTTTCTTTGATTTTATGAATAAAGAAGAGTAAGCCAATAAACATTTGATATTCAGGGAGTAATTCAGGGTTCCTTTGCAGGGTTCCAATGATAGGAGTCCATATTGGATCATCAATATCATCAATATAACCCTTGCGGATTTGGTTTGAAGTCTTTCCCAATATCGAGATAAGAGACAATAGCTCCAAAGAAATCAGATCGTGTGGACAAAGCATCTGCAACAACTTTAGACTTTCCTTTAATAGTTTTCAGTTCAAAGTCGAATGTGTCAATGAATGCAGACCATCTAACTTACATGTCGGAGAGTCGAGGTTGAGTTTTTATCCACTTCAGGGTAGAGTGGTGTGAGTACACAGTGAAATGTCTCCCGACCAAGTAGTTTTTCCATGTGTCCACAACTACAATCAGAGCATACGATTCCCTTTCGCATGTGGAGTTAGCCACTTTATCTGACGGAACATGTTTAGACATAAACTCAATGGGTCTATATCCCTTGTTGTCATCTTGTTGTAGCAGTGCCCCAATTCCATACTGACTAGCATCAATAGTGACAATGAAAGGGAGAGAAGGATCAACAATTTTCAAGACAGGGTAGTGAGTTCACATATGTTTTAACTTTTTAAAGCAGACTCGTAATCTTTATCCCATACCCAAAGTTTTTCTTTCTTGAGAAGTCTTTTCATAGGTGCAGCTATCAGTGAGAAGTTCCTTACTAACTTTCTATAGTAACTAGCAAGTCCTATAAAAGATTTGAGTCTAGTGACAGTCCCGGGTCTGGGCAAATCCCGAATTGTTGTTACTTTCTTCTTTAAGTCTTAATCCTTTTTCGTTTACTATATGTCCAAGGTATAATACCTCAGATTTAGCAAACTCAGATTTCTTAGGATTTAGTTTGTAGTTGCCTTCTTGCAACTTTTGTAGAACCATCCGTAGGTGTTTCTCATGATCTTCAAGTGTTTTAGTATACACAAGGATATCGTCGATATACACAACTATGAACTGATCCAACCATTAACGGAACAGTTCATTCATAGACCTTTGAAAAGTAGCAGGTGCATTAATCAATCCGAAAGGCATAACCATGAACTCGTAGTGACCATACCTGGTTCAAAAGGATGTCTTGTGTTGATCCTCAGGTGCCACCTCGATTTGGTGGTATCCCGACTTCATGTCACTCTTTATAAAGTACTTACATCCCAACAACTGATCCAACAAGTCGTCAATGCGAGGAAGAGGTTATGCGTTTTTCACAGTGACGGAATTGAACCCGCGATAATCAATGCAAAGAAGTTCTCCTTCCTTTTTTGGGCACAAACAAGATGGGAGCACCATAGGGAGAGGAACTTGGTCGAATCCATCCTTTTTCTGTAGGTTCTCGCAGTTGTTTCCTTAGTTCTTCTAATTCCCTAGGAGACATTCAATAGATGGGTCCTTCAAAAATCTTACTTCCGGGAATGATCTCGATAGTGTGCTTGATAGCACGTTAAGTTATCCCTGTAGGTTCAATCTGCAAGTCCTTAAATGTAGTTATAAGTTTTTCTATAGGAGGATAGGACGAAAAACACTCACCGACTCGATTTACGAGTGCCATCATTACATCCTGTGCGAACTTCTTTTTTGTGACCATATTCCAAACAGTAGGAAGACTTATACAACAGAAAGACAGTGATGAGTCAGAACCAAACATATGGAACAGTTTAAGGTTGATAATCTTTTCGTTGAATTTGATTTCTGGGTCGACCTCCTCGTGCCAATCCATTCCCAGAATCAAGTCAAAGGGTAAATTCTTCTCAACGAGGAAGGTTACTTGATGCAATAATGGTTTACCTTCCTTCGTTCGAAAATACTATTTCACACGACTAACATATTGAGGGACAGTAGTCGTGCTTTTATCCGCAAGCACAGACCTGATAGGTCGTAGTAGGTCATGCACACACATTTCGAGATGCAATTTCTTAATTGCCTTTTCCGAAATGTAGGACCGTGTTGACCCATGATCTAACAAAGCACCTACTCGTGTATTTGCAATGTCAACATCAACAATAATCAATTCACCCTTAGACTTCGCTTTCTTAGCCCACAAATTTCTCAAAGCAATTAGTTCATTTCCAAGTCCATCAAGGGTATCATTCAGGGAGACAGAACACAAAACAATCTTAGGGTGTTCTGAGCGATGGGCAGAAGAAGAGCCATCCTCTGCCATGTGCATCGGGGGGTTGAAAGGGGTTATAGGCACCTTACCTTCAACTAACTCTAACTCCGTAGGACCAGACGCTACTCCTACTGGCCGCTATCTTTTGGGTTACGGATGAGAGGGCACCAGGCAATAATGTGCCCTGCAATGCCACACTTGAGACACTGCCGATTGGTCATATCGCTACTGTTATTATTCCCTAGTAAGATTCATGTTCTCCGAGGGCCTTCCGGCTGCAATGCCAGGATGCTATGGGAAGGAGCGTGGTCTCTTCTTCTTACCGTATCCGCCTGAGTTGGTGCCACCCTTGTTGGCCACCATGACAGTCACGTCACCCTTTCCCGACTCAGTGCCATTGCTTACTCCACCCTCGGCCTCATCGAGAGGAATCTTCTCAATTGTGTCATCATTGAAGACGACAAGGGTGTGGTTCTGTCGCTTCTGCCGCCATAGGACTCGCTTACCATTCCATACCCACTAGATGGTCCACTTCGTACAACTGACCCATAGGTTCCCTTCACATGTGCATTTATCTGCTCCCTTTGGAGTGCGAGTTCTCCAAATTATCTATAAGCACATGTGCAGTTATCTGCTCCCTTGGAGCGCGAGTTCTCGAAACTATCTATAATTATACTTACCGGATTTCGTCTCGGTCACGAGCTGTCCACGGGTGGGCTCGGGCAACGCACGAGAGTAGATGTATAGGACCTGGTTGTCCTGCAGGTTCAAACCAGGTACCTGCAACAAGCGATCCACTTCGTGCAACAAGGTATCCACGGTTGTCCAACGCTTTTGACTAATGGTTGTGAGCTCAGCAAATGCCTTATCGGCAATCCTCTTGTCGAGGAATCTCTCCTTGATTTTATGGAGAAACTCCAAGGTCATAGTCGTGGCCCACTAACCAATATCCTCAAAGCCCCCAGCAGCGCTAGCCTCAGATAGTACTCACCCCTTGGCGACTTCGCGAAGACAAGAGGTCGAAAACGCAACTTTGCTTTCAGCCTCAACACGAGTGGTGCTGCAGTATGTTTGTATCTCTGATATCCGTAATAACAAATGTTCCCCTCGCTTACCGTTATACGTAAAAGGAAGTTTCATTTGAACTTTCTCCTTTTTCTTGGGGCGGTCCCCTTCTTTCTTCTTCGCGACTTCCTTCGTGGTAGGTTCTTATTTCTTTGCCAGTTCTTCAGGTTCTTTTCCAGACGTCTCAACTTTCTCTGGCATCTTCTTAGCACCACGTCTTGCATTAACTTCTCCTGGGGTTTCTTTTGTTCTTTCTCCTCCTCATGCACCATTTTGTTTTTCCCCTTCACCAGTCTTGTCACCGTGTGCAGTTCAGCGGTGACATTGCCAATTTTTATGTCTAAGTGTGCAAGGTAAGCCATCATCATGTTGTGCAAGACGGTTGCCAAGTCAACTACTGAACCTTCTGCATTAAACTTTTGCCTAATTTCTTCTACTTTCTTTGCCTGTTCTTCGTTTTCTCTTCTCTCTTTGATAGGCTTCTTTCTTTTTCAATTCCGCATCCAATGCAGCTTGAAGTTGTTTGATAGTGTCATCCATAATCTCTTCTGTCGGTTCTTCTTTCCTCTCAGATGCTTCAGCCTTCTTTTCTTCTTTAGCCTCTTGTCCTCCGGTTATCTTCGCAAATTGCTCGGCAACAAAGTGATCAAGTGCCATCCGTGCTTGATCAATCAGTTGTTGCACCCTTCTGCTGACTTCCATCATCTGAGCAGCAGTTTCAGCCTGTTTCAGATCGTCGTCTGCTGCACGTAGATCGAACAGGCTGCTTTCATGCTGCCCAGCCTGCGGGCCAGCGTCTTGTACTTCTTGGAGCAATGTGTGAAGACGGTTCAGGATTTGCTGTCGTCGTTCTTCGATTTGGACTTGGGTTCTCATCACCGCCACCTCCTCATCAGCAAAGAACGTGATAGGGATGGTCTCCTCATCAGCAAAGAACGTGATAGAGATGTTGCAGAAAAGAAAGGGAATGAAACGGGTCAAGATGGACGCACGCAGACAGTTTCATACAAAAGCCATTCTGACAAATGAGTTCGCCGCACAATAAACTTAAAAAGACAACAGCAACTTCCACGGCCTCATTGCAATTTCTTTCCTACGCCAAAGAAAAATAAAAGAATATGGAGGTTCAGATTCTTCTATTTTATCATCTGAGTGTACAGGAACTGCAGCCACGGCCAGTGTGATCAAGACAAACAGCACAGTTGGTTAGTAGCAGACATCCACAGAACAGCCCATGGTGAGTAGAGTCAGCCAACAAAACAACAATCAATCAATATGTCAGCATCTCATGATTCTCATCCTCTTCGACTGTCTTTCTGCGAATGCCAATGCATCCAGGCACAAGGGCCGACGCGTCGCACTACAGCCTTTTTGTGATGCTGTACCCCCCGCTAGCATCCTCAAGTGCAAGTATCAATCCCTCACCAATCTTCAGAAAGTGGCAGCGCGCGCTTCCTGCCACGTGTCACCCCTTGTCAGACTAACACAGTACCTCCACGGAGGATGCCACATCAGCGTCAATGGCCAGCAAGGCCGCCAACAGGTATGCCATGTCAGCAGCGCACTATCTGCCAACTCGTTTGTCACTGGTATGCCATGTCAGATCGAAGATACCGCTGAAGTATGGAAGCGCCACGTCAGCAGGTGAGTCGCGACAGAGGTAAGTGCCACGTTAGACAATAACCCACTGACGCTTGGATGCCACGTCAGCACCCCCGCACCTTGCCATGTACGCAGCGCTCCCAATGCCACGTCAGCAATCTCCTTTCCCCACTCTCTCCCTCTCACGATTGTCCAGCGCCACATCAGCACCACAGCCAACGATGCTTTCCACTGGCCTTCGATTGCCACCTCATCAACAATGTGCCACGTCAGCAATGTCGCCGTCGTCTTCTCATGTCCACGTCATCATCTTCAGCGGGTAGGTGTGCGCGCGCGTGTCAATGTCTCCAGACCACGATTATAATCGCGTGCGTCTATAGACTCGATTCAATCTGCACGGCACCCCACCCCGTACTTACCTCGGCGAGTCATGACGCGCAACAGAAGATCGCGACGAAGAAGGTAAACTCTGATACCAAATGGTAATGAACCCAGTCAGGAGGAAACTCGTCAAGTGTCGAAAAACAAGATAGCTCAGCGCTGATAAATGTCTCCTATAATCATGAAATGCGATCTGTGATACAATGTCTCGTAACCATAGGATGAAGCAGGAAAGAGGGAGAATAGACTTAAGAGGGTGGAATAGAAAGTATCATACTTGCAAGCGCACGTCGTGCGGCGCGCTCGCCCAACCGATCCTGTGCGGCGCACGACGTGTGAGGGAAATGACCAGTCACCCCCGTCAGAAAAAAAAAAGAAGGCCGGGGTTGAAACGGTGCATTTGAGGCCCCCCGCCAAAATTATAAGCGGGATGAAAAAAAAATTAACAGGAGTGCTGCCTCACCTTGCTCCTCCTCCCCTTCCTCATCCTCCACGTCTCTTCCTTCCTCCTTTTTGTCTCCGACTCGTCCTCCTCCTGTTCATCCTCCTCCTCCTGCCTTTCCTCATCCTCCTTGTCTCCTCCTCCTCCTCGCGCTTCCTCATCTTCCATGCCTCCTCGTCTCCTTCCCTTCCTCGTGTCCTCCCTTTCCTCGTGTCCTCCCCTTCCTGGCCGCCCATGTCTCCTCCTACTCCCACTCGTCCTCCTCCTCTTGCCCTTCCTCTTTTCCCTCTGTCCATCTCTTCTCCTCCTCCATCTTGACTCCTCCTCGTCGTCCTCCTTGTCCACATCCTCCTCCTCCTCTCCATATCCCCCTCTCCTCRCCATATCCCCATCTTCCTGTCATACGCCCCCCCGTCCCCCCTCCCCAAAAAAGATAATAATAATAAAAATAAAAAACCTGCGCGATTCCTCACAGGCACTGCCCGCACGGAGCTCCGCACTGATGTGCGGCTCGTGCGGTTGCAAGTATGGAAAGTATCCATCAATGTCCACGTAGACAAACCCCCTTGATCCCCACTTCTCCTCCGGGCGTCTCCCACATGCAAAGATCCTGACACTATTTCACTTGCAAAGCAACATGCAATTGAGAGCAATTAAATAAAGCTCACATGAGCTTGAGATATGGCCATGAACAGGGCAAATTCGAAGTTCCACTCAGATACAATAATATACAATTGAAAAATCCGGAATTCGACAGTAGCAACTGCCGAAACAACCCCCAACTCCGATCCTGACTATCCCCTGTCCGATCCGCTGCTTTTCTTTCACTCTCTCTCTCTCTCTCTCTCTCTCTCTCTCTCTCTCTCTCTCT
>BFEA01000024.1:4481608-4495111 GCA_003427395.1 Chara braunii | reverse complement strand
TCTCTCTCTCTCTCTCTCTCTCTCTCTCTCTCTCTCTCTCTCTCTCTCTCTCTCTCTCTCTCTCTCTCTCTCTCTCTCTCTCTCTCTTCTTTTTCCGTCTCTGCACTGTTCACCCTCGTTGCTCTCCCTTTCTGTTCTCTCTCCTTCGTCTACGTCCTAGATGTACCCTGAATGCTACTGCAGCATGTCTCTCTCAACATCAGGTGGCGATGGCCGCCAAGTCTGCTTCTCCCCCTCCTGGCTATGGATGTCTCCTTCAGCCAGGGCACTGGGCATCTTCTCCCTTCAGCGCACTTCTTCGTCCAGGTCGCTAGTTCGCACAGCTCCAACAGTGCTCCACAAATTTGTGAAATGAACAACTGCCTCTGTCTGGTATTGTAGCCCAAAACATATTGTTTTCGTGGGCTGGGCCTGCCTGCTTCGATTGGTACCGGCCTTCTTTTGCCTCTGCCCTGCCAAGTTGCTATTTTGGGAAGGTTCTCACTTTTCTTGTGAGGCTGCTGCAAAAACTGGACCTTTGGGGACTGGCATGATCCTACAGTTACTGTTCCTACAGACCTACAGATCCTAAGATTTAACTACTAGTAGGGCCTGCGGACTGCAATAATTGGGAACTCTGTAACAGGGACTGGTAGGCTTGCAGTGTGAATCCAATCACACATCCACATCAGCAAACACTGTCCCAGAAATGAGCCTGACGAGATCTGATCACAACATAGCGCCCCATAGGTGGAGATCTCCCATGAAGACGTCTCTGCAGTGCGCAATGTCGACAGCATCAACAGGTAAGTTTCCCGGTCTCTCACTCAACCAATCCCACAGATCCTGATCTCCCTATACGCCACGTCAGCAATGCCAAAGACAGTGTGGCAAGTGCCACGTCAGCATCTAAGAAGACAGCTGGTGCCAGAAGCAGAGAGCCGCCAGCACGCAAAGCAGCAGTCTCACTTCGTCGTTGCACAATGCCAGCATAGAGCCAGCGTCTTGCCAGCATCTTGCCAGCGTCCAGCGAGCGTCAAGCCAGCGTCAAGCAGCAAGGCAAGACTGAATGTTGACTCCGAGGGGCTGGGTCAATAAATAGTGTTGACGCCGTTGACCAGGCTCTGGTCTCTCACGTACGGAGGCCGAGATTGCCTCGCAGCTGACGGCCTGGATCTCGTACAGTTGCAGACTTCCACATGGACCGAATGCTGCCTGGATACCTGGGTACATCCAAGTGTGTGTGTCTGATCGGTGGCCTGGACTGGGTCCGTGAAGACTTTGACCCGAACCTCGATATTCCGACTTAGAGTTTACTTCAGTCAACTGTCGGGCGCAGGGCCTCTGAAGCCACATTTCAGGGGTTCTGTTCCCCATGGTCGGACGCAGGGCCTTAGGGTCGTCTCGTGGCCTGCACGAGGCCTGCACGTGGCCCCCTTGGCCAACGACATAGGCATATTTGAGCGGGTTATTGTAAACGATTTTTGGAGACATTAATGCTGCGCTGAGTCAGACGTGTATTTTGACATTCATGAGGTTCTCATTTGTCTGGGTTCATTGCCGAAGTATTATGGAAATAAAAATGTGAAAGTTTTTCTATGTTATTGCTTGCACGATGAGCGCATGACTATCCTGCTCTTCATTACCTTTCTGACATCTTTTTGCCTTTTTTTTCTCTTTCTTGTTAATGATATACATGAAGAAATGTTGAGGATTTGGCAAATGGGCTAATTTTTTAGAGCCCTGTTTTCTGGCCTTGACTTTTGAATCCTCCAGAGGGGGTTCTCCTCTGTCTTTTTGTTCGGCAGCAGGTTTGTCACTTGCTCAGCTGTCGAGTTGTAATTTGTTTATAATTTGCTTGCAGCTCTTATATTCTTCATTTATTCGTTGATCTTTAATGGTTAGGGAGGGGGGGAGTTCATTCGATCGATGGGGTCTTCATTGATATTTCGGTATTATTTCCTGTTTTCTGTTTTCTGTGCTGTGCTCTGTGCAGCCTTCCTTTGAAAAGGTTGTCCCAGTAACATTGGCAGAAAGTTCCCTTCCAGAGCTGTGCCATCTGTACAGTGAGCTACGATGCCGTGGGCGGCCCCCGGTAGTAGTGGATGTAGACCTGATACCAAAGGACCCAGAGGTGCATTTCATCACTGCTTCTCCACTCTCTTTTGCATGCTCCCCCAAACCCTTGGTCAACCGTTTCATAAAGGCGGGATTCTTATGTGGTTATGGAGGTGTACATCTGCCAATGGAGGTCACATGGCACCACCATTTCAGTTTTTCATTAAATGACTTACGAAGATTGCCACACCTGACCGGGTGGCCGGGCAACTCGCCTGGGGTCCTCCTGCCCAGGCCACCCTGGTGTGCAAAAGCCTGGGATTTTTTTCGTTTTCAGTGTGGGGTGTTTCCGCGCTCACCTAAAGCAGCCTAAATCTGGACTTTTATTTTTGTTTTTCAGTGTTGTCCATTGGGGGGGGGCAAGGGGGGCGGGGGTGTGTATAAATGGGCCGTTAAAGGGGCTTAAAGTGGTTTGGAGAGGGGTGGCTCAGTGCATTTTTCTTATTTTTCTGTTTATCTTCGATTCAATATGGAACTCTGAGGCGACCCTCAGCCGGAAGTTGTTTGCATTGCACGTCATATGTTTTTAGTACTTTTTACCAATTTTTTTTTTTTTAATTTTTTTTTTCGTTTTTGTGCTTGGGCTGTCAAGGAGCGCACTGGGGGTTCTGCCCGGCCCGGCGCCTGGGCGGCTTGGTGTGTGTCCGGGCATGACTTGGGTGCCCGAGTGCACGGAATTTCTTCCTAGATTTGCACAAAAAAATTGACACCCTGATCTGCACTTCC
Organism: Chara braunii; assembly: GCA_003427395.1. Taxonomy (NCBI): domain Eukaryota; kingdom Viridiplantae; phylum Streptophyta; class Charophyceae; order Charales; family Characeae; genus Chara; species Chara braunii. The sequence continues at coordinate 4,492,288 of BFEA01000024.1, read as the reverse complement.
TATTCTCCCACCGTGCTGGTTGTCATGGCATGTGGATGCAATAAATCGCAGTATCCCAGTGGGACTGTACACTAACTGTGTTTTCTCTTTCCTTGTTTTGGGCCTTGCAGGACTTGATCCCGTGACCTGTATTCTGTTTGTGTTTTTTGACTGTTTTTGGGCTTTCTTGTGCTTGGACCTTCAACCTGTTGCTAGTAGTCTCTACTTCGTTGTCTTAGGCCTTTCAGGCTTGTTGTTTTGTCCTTTTCTGCCCCACTGGAAACTGGTAGGCCCGTAGGTCTTTCTTTTGTGTGTCCTAGCCTTGGGTCCCCTTAGTCTAGGTTTCCATCTAGATGCATGTAGGTAGATCTTGATTGTTTGGCCGTAGACGTTGCTGTTTGGACGGTCAGATAGGTCTGTAGGTGGCTGTTGTGTTGTAGGTCTAGGGAAGTCAGGTAGAAGTAGGCAGAGACCAACGGATTCGTGGCTTTTCTTCTCACAGTCTGGGTGGAGGTCGCGTTGCTTCCCTGCTGCACTATTGTGAGCATATACGCAGGGCATCTTCTCCACATGCCGCTGGCGGCCATAGCTGCGGCCATAGCTGGGGCCTCTTGAGTGGTGCAGAGAGGGGTGTTGGATTTAGAAGGGTGTGTGGCGATTGACGGGCTTGATAGGTTTGGTGCTTGCAAGCACCATAGCTAGAGCTTGAGGAAGAGGGAGTAACTTCGATGAAACCTTGTGAATAATTGGTCCATGGGTGTTGATAACGTGGTTGGGATCCTTGGAAATTCGTGCTGTTGATTGACTTGGGGAGAGATGGTAGTTAGAATTGTGTGCTTCCGCTGTGTATTCTTATCATCCGGTATGGTGTGGATTGCTCCCTCCCAAGGTCACTTGTCATTGCATGTGTATGGGAACGTGTGGATGCCATGTTGGATCTCGTTTCAATCAGGCACATAATATGGATCTGACAGGAACAAACTTTCATGAGCAACGTGATGTGGCTCATTGTGGAGGAGAGGACTTTGTAGAGCCTACATCTTGTGTGTGGGTGGGTGTACACCTCTGTGTGTGCACATGCACGGTGGTCGCCATGAATGTGTGCAAACAGTTACATCTCAGAGATGTTGCATCGTTGTGGCAGAGCTTGTGGTTTTGACCCTTGCTACTATAAACGTCATTTAATTGGGCATAGTTTTCAAGGTGTTCCCGTAGCTGATGACCAGTTGTGGACCTGGTTCTCTTCATGGACCTGGTCCTGTTCATGCCCCCGGTTGTGTTTATGGACCTGGTTCTTTTCATACACCTTGTTCTTTTCATGGACCTGATCTGTTCGCAAACCTGCTTCTGCGCATGGACCTGGTTTGGTTCATGGACCTGGTCCCTTGTCATGGACGTGGTGTTGCTTATGGACCTGGCTCTGTTTGCCTGGTTATGGTGGGAGGCAGTGGTCGCTGCTTTTGTTCATGAACCTGGTCCCTTTTCAAAGTTTTCATGGACATGGTGCTGCTCATGGACGAGGGCTCTGTTTGCCTGGTTATGGTGGTAGGCAGTGGTTGGTACTATTTATAGCCCATCGTGTTTTTTCAAGAGGCTGAGGAAGCCACAGACTAGTCTTGCTGCTCCTGCCAGTAGTGATGTATTTTCCTAGTTACAAGTTGGTGAATGATTTTGTATGGGAAGGAAGTCTACTGGTGTTGCCTGACACTATTTTCTGTCATCAAGGAGCGCATGACACTGACCTTTCTGTGTTCTGTTGCTGCTTGCTGTCAACTCTTTGCTTCTCGTTCACGTTTTGTTTCCTCTGTCAGGGTGCTCTTCGAACTTTGTGCACAGCTCTGGATATTCCATTTCAGTCATCAATGATCAGGTAATATATTATTTGTTCTTGCCAGCTAATGTGTGGATGAACCTCGTATCACTATTTCCCCGTCCTTGCCAGCTGCTGTGTGGGTCCAATCCCTATCCCATCCCTGCTCTTTATAGGAATCTTCCCTCATTATTCCCTGCCATCTTCCCTACGCCCCTATTCACCAACCCCTTCCCGCCCTATTATTCTGTGTGGGTCTGTCTCTCTGTCCTTCCGTCTGTTTGCGCAGCTATCCCCTCCCCTCGCACACCCCAGTCACTGTGTATGAGTGTGGGAGTTGAAACAGAGCTTGCTGTTTCAAGCAACATTCTCTGTGTGTTCTGGAATGTGAGGCCCTCAACACCCCAGGGGTTGATGATGTAAATGTCTCTCAACCTTATCAGCCTTTGGCTGCTACGGCTGTATTTTGCCGCCGTTGCTGTCATGATCAGGAAGGCAGGTTGTAGTCTTCTGTTTTTCTGATGTAATGACCCACACAGTTTTCAGTCTGAGCGACGTGCATTTTTTTTCAGAAAGATTCTGCCGTTGATCTGTTTGCTGACGTTGTTATGATTTTAGCCAATTTCGAAGTACACATTCATTCAGAAATGAAATCAGACTGGACTCATCTCGCTTCCGACATGCATGCAAACAGATGACGACTCGAACTGGCGCAGTGCGCCCACACAAAGCTCAGAGATAAGAACGTGGCCAGGAACATGGTTCAGATTCAACTTGTCTTGGATGGCTATGGCACCCAGCGCCAGGCAAAGATTCCCACCCGATCAACTGTATCCATCAGCAACTTGTTTACGGGCACACGGACACAACTCCATGCAGCCAGGATCACCCTGAATGTCCCACACTCGCACACACTCACACACGACACTCAGATCCTATTTCTATCATACGTGGCAGCTATGGCTGCCGTCTCCTTCCTACCTAAGCTAGCAGCTATGGCCGCTTCTTCAATCCTCTCCGCCCTCTTCTTCCTCGGGCACCTGCAGACCTCCGATGCTCAAGTCACTCAAGCAGTGCTTCTGCACGGCTCACAGGCAGAATGAATGAATGACTTGACGCTGCTTCTTCATTTATACTTGTTTCATTGGTGGTCTGGCCTCTTGGCCTGGGCCCGGGACGTACACAGTCCCACTTGGTACTTGCTGACTGGACTAGGTTAGACTGGGACTGGGTACCGCTGACTAGACGAGGTAGGACTGGGACTGTCCTTCGCTGATTAGACTAGGACTGCCCCTCGCTGACTCAGCTACGGACTGACTTCTACGACCTACGAAGAGCCAGTTTAGACTAGTCTAGACTCTAGAAGGTCCTAGGTTGACGTAGGACTGACCCTTTGGAACTGTAGCGGCTACGATCTATACAGACCCTATGACTGCTAAAACTGAAGTCTACGGGTCAAACCCACACGACCGAACTATGTACAGCAGTCGAACATACGACTTTCAGGGACAGGTCGTGGGTTCAAATACAGGGGTCCACGGTACTGTACAAGGGAAGGGGGGAAAGGTCATGGGATCGAACCCTGGGATCTGCATCTGTCATATGACATAGGTGAAACCGTTTCAGAAAGTACAATGCCGTCCAATTGCAAAAAGAAATGAATGAACTTGAGAGGAGAGAGAGGGTAAGAAGAAGAAGAAGAAGAAAGAAAGAAGAAGAAGATGATGTACACCAGCATAGATCAATGATAATGCTCTTCTTCTTCGCCAACCACTCTCCTCCTCCTCCTCTTCTCCACTCTTATTCAAACAAGAATAATAATAACAATGCTGAATGCCTGAACCAGAATCAACGTCCGAGACCGTCTTCCACTGCAGGTATCACTTGAGGTCCAGCATAGCCATGGCTGCCCCTCTCTCCCTCTTCCTCAGAGGCCGAGGCTATGGCGGACTACCAGGGCGTCGCCCTGCTGTCCAAAGGACAACACAAAGCAGCTATGGCTGCTCTAGCTCAAGCCGCCATGCCTGACTCTGCCTCGAAGCTTTCTTGGTGTAGCTCTGCCCCAACTGGGCCTTCCTGCTGCAGCGCCCGCAAGGTGATGAAGATGGCAAGCACCATAGCCAGGTAAGTACCTCTGGCGCTCCCCTTCCTAGTCCTGGTCTTCTTCCTCCTCTGTGTCCTTGCTTCTTCCCCAGCAGCGCAGCTGAATGCTAGCGCTGCTCCAGCCAGCGCTCCAACCAGTGTGTCGCCTAACTTGCACACCGACAATGAGGAGCAACTGGCTCCTCCTGGAGATATAGCGGCCTGCTTGCCTCTTGGCGAGTGACTTCCTAGGCCGCGCGGCCTCCAAGCAACCGGTACCTCCTCCCTTTCAGAGGGAACATCATTGCAGACTCCGTTATTGCCCGTACAGGCCCTAGACTCAGACTGGTTGGACTGGTACCCGCCTAGACCTAGCCTACAACTTTTCTCTTCTTTTGCTCGGCCTCAAAAAATGCTCGGCCTTGAGTACCCGACGCATCTACCTTTACCTGGTGTAGTACCGGCCTACCTGCTACTTGAGTGTTTTCCTCTGCTTCAAGTGTTGCGGGCCTCTTTCCCCTCCACTTGAGTGTTTTCCCCTGCTGCAATACTCAATGTCATGGCCACAGATAAGTACTGTCCCCTCGGGCCCACTGAACGAACAAGTGCCCTTGCGGGTCACACACACACTCAAGCCGACAAGCACTCAGACAGGCATGCAGACCAGCAAGCGTGCACATACACAGACTTAGAGAACTCAGTAACAAGCGGGAAACTCAGCAAGGCACTCATTCCATGAGCAAAACTCCGAAATCAGCTGTGTGTCTCAGTCCGTGTTTGGTCAGGTCATTACAACGTGTTTAAGCTGTTTTGCTGTGTTTTCTGAGTCTGTGTGACCTTACGATAATGTATGTAAGCCTGTGTGCGCTTGTCTGTTTGCCTGATTAGCTGTGATGTCCGTGCCTGAGTCTGTTTTGCCGTGTTGCCTATGTGTCTGAGAGCTAACTCTGCTTGTGTGCTATCTCCCTGTGGAGGGGAAGAACAGTATGTAAGTGTAGTGACAGGCGTACTTGTAATGACCCGCCATAACACAGACTGAGAACACTCCTGCTTTCTGAAGTTCTGCCGATGGAATGGATGCCTTGCTGAGATTCCCGCATTCTGCTAAGTCTGTATGTGTGCGTGCTTGTTGACCTGCGTGCCTGTCTGAGTGCTTGTCGGCATGAGTGTGTGTATGCCCTGCAAGGGTACTTGATTGTTTTGCAGGGCCCGTAGGGCCGGTACTTACCTGTGGCCGTGGCATTGAGGGTTGCAGCAGGGGAAAACACTCAAGTGGCGGAGCCAGACGCCCGCGACACTTGGAGCAGCGGAAAAACGCTCAAGTAGCAGGTAGGCCGGTATCGCACTTAGTAGCAGTAGATGTGCCGGGTACTCGAGGCCGAGCAGAAGAAGACAAAGTTGGCATTTTTAGAGGCCCAGTAGCGGTAGGCTAGGTCTAGGCCGGTACCAGTCCATCCAGTCTGAGTCTAGAGCCTGTACGGGCAATATCAGAGTCTGCAATGATGTTTCCCTCCGAAAGGGAGGAGGTACCGGTTGCTTGGGAGGCCGAGCTGCCTGGAAGTCACCGCCCAGGAGGCAAGTAGGCCGCTATATCAAGAGGCCGAGGGAAGAGCCCGGCCTCATTCGTCAGTGTGCAAGTTTGGCGACACACTCCTGGAGCGCTGGCTGGAGGAGCGCTGGGTACTACAGCGCTGCTGGGACGAAGAAGCCGGCAGCTTCCACCTTGGCTATGGTGGAGCTCTACCGGTAGGAGGAGGAGGGAGAAGGGGACCAAGGATGAGAGTGGCAAGGTACCTACCTGGCTATGGTGGACAACATCTTCATCACCTTGTTAGGCGCTGCATCTGGAAGGCCCCAGTTGGGGTAGTGCCGCATCAAGGAAGCTCGGGACGGAGTCAGGCATGGCGGTTGAGTGGGCAGCAGCATAGCTGCCTGATGTTGACGTTGGGACAGGAGGGCAGCGACAATCCTGTTTTGGGTTGTCCTTTGGACAGGAGGGTAGAGCCCTCAGTGCCGCCATAGCCTCGGCCTACATGAAGAGGAAGAGGAAGGGTGGCCATGGCTATGGTGGACGTCATGTTGTGCCTGCAGTAGCAGTGGGATTCGGACATTGATTCTGGTTCAGCCATTCAACATTATTATTGTTATTTCTTGTTTGACTAAGAGGGGAGGAGATAAGGAGAAGGAGACTGGTTGGCGAAGAAGAAGAGCATTATCTTTGGTCTATGCTGGAGTTTATCATCTTCTTCTTCTTTCTTTCTTCTTATTCAATCCCTCTCTCTCCTCTCAAGTTCAGTCACTTCTTTTTGGAATTGGACGGCATTGTACTTTTTGATGAATGTATACTTCGAAATCGGCCAGGATCGTAACATTGGTATCGGCGTAGATACTACTTGCTGACGAGAGTTGACTTTGCCGCCATAACCCTAACCTAAGTGGTAAGGGCTAACCACTTAGGGTTAGGGCTGGAAGTTAGGGTTAAGTGGGGCAGCGTGGTGAAGGGAAGCTGCTCCCACCTGGCAGGGCCGTGTAGGATCGACATTAGACCCGGCCAAGTTGCTTGAGTGCATGTTTGTGGTAGCGAGACACAAGGTGGGACTTCGTGATGCAATTGGAGAGAGGCGACAGTGAAGGGCACCTACAACTTGAATCAGGACTTCAAGGAAGACGAGGAGTGAATTTAGGGATCCCCTCAAGTTAGGCGAGGTTGAGGGTGGCAGCCATATCTGCACCCACGGACTGCAAGTTGCTACTTGATCTCCAACATCGATGGGGGATCTGACGTTGTACTTTGGGGTAGATGTTGACCCTCCTAGATGATAGGACAGTAATGTAGAGGATGCTAATTGGGTCAGGAGGACTATGTGAGAGGGGGGTGAGTTTCTTTCATCTCAAGAGCCCGACCACTCAGGTAAGTGTCGTTGTCAGGCGACTGTCTAGCAGCCGACTACTCCTCGCTAAAGAAAAAAAAAGAAGACGTTGCATTTGCGGTTTGATTTTTGTATGGTTTTGACGTATGATTGCATGTTACTGAGGGTTTAGGGAAAATTATTGGGGTCGGAAAGGCCGCACTAACCGTTGGACCAGCAGGTGAGGTGGGCCAGGCGACTGTCGCAAGCAGGCTCGCACGGATTACGAAAGTCCGAGGTCTCGATGCCAGGATCAGGGAGGTGGGGGCTGTTGGCGAGTTTTGGGGCGGACCGTGGGGGACTCGAAACCAGACTTTGACTATGGGTGGCGGTCGGGCTGCCGCAGGCATGCGCGTCGAACCTTGGATACGTCTGAATACGGGACCACCCTGCGAAAAGGAGGGATGTTCGGAAGGTGAAAGAGCCGGGCCCCGGGATGGAAGGGGGGGACAGCTGTATGGACAAAGGCTGCCCCGATGATCGACGCCCGGCCTCATTCGTCAGTGTGCAAGTTTGGCGACACACTCCTGGAGCGCTGGCTGGAGGAGCGCTGGGTACTACAGTGCTGCTGGGACGAAGAAGCCGGGAGCTTCCACCTTGGCTATGGTGTTGCTCTACCGGTAGGAGTAGGGAGAAGGGGACCAAGGAGGAGAGTGGCGAGGTACCTACCTGGCTATGGTGGACATCATCTTCATCACCTTGTTAGGCGCTGCATCTGGAAGGCCCCAGTTGGGGTAGTGTCGCATCAAGGAAGCTCGGGACAGAGTCAGGCATGGCAGTTGAGTGGGCAGCGGCATAGTTGCTTGATGTTGACCTTGGTCCAGGAGGGCAGCGACATAGCTGCTTTGGGTTGTCCTTTGGACAGGAGGGTAGAGTCCTCAGTGCTCCGCCATAGCCTCGGCCTACGTGAAGAGGAAGAGGAAGGGTGGCCATGGCTATGGTGGACGTCATGTTGTGCCTGCAGTAGAAGTGGGATTCAGACGTGATTCTGGCTCAGCCATTCGACAGTATTATTGTTATTTCTTGTTTGAATAAGAGGGGAGGAGATAAGTAGAAGGAGACTAGTTGGTGAAGAAGAAGAGCATTATCTTTGGTCTATGCTGGAGTACATCATCTTCTTCTTCTTTCTTACTTCTTCTTCTTCTTCTTTCCCTCTCTCTCCTCTCAAGTTCAGTCATTTCTTTGGGCAATTGGACGACATTGTCCTTTTTGATGAATGTATGCTTCGAAATTGGCCAGGATCGTAACATTGGTACCGAAGCAGATTCTACTCGCTGGCGAGAGTTAACTTGGCCGTCATAACCCTGACCTAAGTGGTAAGGGCTAACCACTTAGGGTTAGGGCTGGAAGTTTGGGTTAAGTGGGGCAGCGTGGTGAAGGGAAGCTGCTCCCACCTGGCAGGGCCATGTAGGATCGACATTAGAACCGGCCAGGTTGCTTGAGTGCATGTTTGTGGTGGCGAGACACAAGGTGGGACTTCGTGCAATCGGAGAGAGGCGACAGTGAAGGGCACCTACAACTTGAATCAGGACTTCAAGGAAGACGAGGAGTGACTTTAGGGCTCCCCTCAAGTTAGGCGAGCTTGAGGGTGGCAGCCATATTTGCACCTATGGACTGCAAGTTGCTACTTTGATCTTCAACATCGACGGGGGATCTGACGTTGTACTTTGGGGTAGATGTTGAGCCTCCTCGATGATAGGACACTAGTGTAGATGCAAGTTGCTACTTTGATCTTCAACATCGACGGGGGATCTGACGTTGTACTTTGGGGTAGATGTTGAGCCTCCTCGATGATAAGACACTAGTGTAGAAGATGCTAATTGGGTCGGGAGGACTATGTGAGACGGGGGTGAGTTTCTTTCATCTCAAGAGCCCGACCACTCAGGTAAGTGTCGTGTCGCTAGGGTGCCCATGTGTGTGTGCATGGACCTGACTGCTTGGTTGGGTATTCTGGGTTCTTCCATCCTCCATAGTCTTGATCGTGTGTGAGGTGTGTGAACTACTTACTCACCTAACGAGTGAATGAATGGAGTATCTTGTGTGCCATGCTATATCTTTCTAAAGTGCTTTGTTTATTTCATTCTGAACGGTTGTAGTCTGTAGGTTCTTTCTGGGGCTGAATTTCGTTTTTCAATTCGGGAGGGGCAGGGAGTAGGTTTTTTTTGTGGAACTCTTGTTGGTTGGGACCCGATTATGACTCCACTGGGACCGTTTGGGACTCAGTGGGATCGCGCCCGAACAAGAAGGGCCCCTCATGCCCAAATCTGTTGACGTCTGTTACCTTGCTCTATTTCATTTGGACTCAGAGTTCATGCTTATGGACCAGGACACTCGCTGCTAAGGGCATCTCAGCCGAGACGTTGTAACGGACTTTACCGCACGATCCGCCGCCTGACTCGCACCTTGGACACCACTCAATTCTCTCTTGCATTACGTAGTACACTTTGAATTTGATTTGTTGTGTTTTCACGGAGCCGAGTCCGACTAGGTTTGAGAGGACCTCGTACGTAGTCGGCCAGACTGTGTGGCGGAATCAGATCTCTCCGATCTTTATTTTTTTGATTATTGAATGCTCTCCAGTCCAAATGAATTGTCGTTCCGGCTAGGAGTTCTACCTTCTCTTCTGATTGCTTTTAAGTTGTTTCTTTCATTGGGTTCGGTAAATGCCTGCGCCTACACGATCGCAAACGAGAGAGAAAGAGAGAAGAGAGAAGCTTATGAGTGTTGCTCTTGAGGGGGTGAGGAAAAGGAAGAGGAGTGTTCGTCCCCGAAGTGTGAGGAAGTATGGACCTCTCTTGAGAGACTTGTTGACACCCTCGTCCTCCATCATGGCATCCGACAATAGGAAGTGCGGCAGCCCTCGATGCTGTGCCAGTCCGGGTGAGACAATGACGGCCTTCATGGCCCGCCTGTCCACCTACATGCAGCAAGTACAAAAGGAACAGTGACGTGAGGCGGCAGCCAAAGCCGCACGCCTCAAAGCCATTGCAGGAGACGCGGAGCAAAGGCGCCGGCAGGATGCTGAAGCAGCTGTCAACCATAATAAAGCTCAATGAGATGTCGCATCCGTCCTCATGCAGCAGGAAGCCGCTCATACCGCCGCTCTCCAAGATTGGAATTTCGATCCGGCGGAGACGCACACGGAAGCAAGTGTGCAGGAACAGACCAAGTCAGCTCTCACGAGCATCATGCACCAAGTCATCCTCACTTGTAACTGGCAACAAGTGGAGCTGCCCAACAGGCACTTATCATTTTCGATTATGAGGAGACTCTCCATGCCCTCCTTGAGGTGCTGGAGAAGGATGACGTGCCGCACAGGCACATGGCATCCTCAAGCATTGATCCATCGATCCGCGAGCTGGAGGAACGAATGGACAACCCGGTAGTGCTCGTCGGAAATTTGAACAGTTTCCAAGGAATGGCGACCATCAGCCAACAAATAGCCGCCCTACAAGCGGACCTCTATCAGCTGCAGCAGCAACCAACCGGGACCTGCAGCAGCATAACGTCTAAATAGTACAAGATGTTGAAGTTCAGCATCGACAAGTTTGATGACTACCACAAGGCGGACCCCATAAGTTGGTGGCAAGGGTTCACCAACGAGCTCTCCCTTGCCTTGGTGCCAGCCAAGTGTGGCTCAATCACCTGGCACAAACCGAAGGCGTCGAAGTCGCTAAGCTCTACACCAAGATCACTAGGGAGGCCATGACTGAGAAGTGGCGGAAATGCTTCATCGTCGACGACGCTCAAAGCAAAGGCGCAAAGTGGATCTTTACCATGCACTAAGGCAGCCAGTCAGCACGCAAATGGCTAACTGTGGCATACTGCGTAGCCACACGGGCCCTGCAGGGCCCGTCCCGCACTTTCAGCCTAAAAGCCTAGAAAATAGGGCTTACAGGC
>BFEA01000024.1:4455898-4474895 GCA_003427395.1 Chara braunii | reverse complement strand
GGCACCCGGTAGTACATAGGAAGTTCCCATGCACTTCACGGGTAGGTAGTTGGACAGTAGGCACGAGTAGTCTTCAGGATTCGGCCGCAGCACTCAGGAGGAGCGCTGCAGTAGTCTTCAGCGCTAGCAGTAGTCTTCAGCGCTAGGCGCCCATAGCTGTACGTGTAGTCTTCAGCGTTGGGCGCTAATAGGTGGTAGTAGTAGCATTGGAGGGAGATGGCTGGCGGAGGCCAGCGGTACTTACCTGTGGCGCCATAGTTCCAGCTCCATCTTCGAGGTACCTGCATCAAGGCACCAACTTCACAGGTTAGTACTGGACACAGAGAGAGAGAGAGTTCTTCTTCTTCCTCTTCTAAGTCCACCATCTCTTCTCACCCTCTCCCCACCAGACTTCTCAGACTACAACAGAGAGAGAGAGAGTTGTGACTTGGGACTTGACGACATTGGATCCAAACTTGACATTTGGGATTCAAACATTTCGACGAGGGACTATTTGGGCCTGTGCCGAAGACTTGGTGTTAACGACATTCCCATCTTCCCCTCCTCTTCGTCTAACCCCCTTCTTCTTCGTTTGTGTATGGTAGGGGCTGGCGCAGTCTGCCTGTGTGAAGCGCCAGACCCCATTCACACCATGTAACGATGATGATGATGTATGTTCAGGGCTGCATTGCAATATTGATTGTTCGGATCATTGGTATCGAAGTCTTCCGCTACGCCATCTTGTACTTTGTATTGAGAGGTCGGTTTGTGTTCTGGTCTGCACCGTTACAGTATGCAACACTAACCCAATGGCAGAAACTCATGACGATTTCGAATCTAGATATACCTTTCGTACATCTTCGTTGCGAATTCTTCCAGCGGTGGGTCGACGCATTGAGCACAACCCTTGGGGAGCGCAGCCTGTACACAGACTTTGTCAGATCGTGGAAACGGCGCACAAAGTAATCCAAACAAATCGGTGGGCCTCCAACGAGCGGCGAAGCCAACCGTACTTTGTGGAGAAGGGCCAAGGCCCGTGGCCATAGCAAGTCGCTGTTGTCCAATGCGATGGACAAGAGGACGACGAGGCATTGACTCACGAGTGTAGTGAAGGAGACGGAGTCAATGCCCTTCCTCCACGACGCAACAACAACAAGAAAAATGTGAAATCTGCGTCAACAACGAAAGCCGGACAGCCGAACGAACCGTGGAAGAAGTCCTGCCTCACGAAGGAGCAATACAAGCTCCGCCAGGAGTGGAACTGTTGCTATTGGTGAAATAGCACCAAGCATGCGACGTGGCAATGCCTTGACAAAGGCAAAGAAGACGTCCGTCCACGACAAAGCTCGGGAAACTGAACTGAGCGGGAAGTGAGGCGACACCACTTCCTACTCCGCCGGACACGGTTGCCTTGCTAGCAACCTCCTCCACATCCGGGGAACATGCGTATGTCGCAAGTCTTCAAGAAAGCTACGAAGACTATGCTGTCCAGCTGGTCCCTCCATTGGACCAACCTCTCCACATGCAACAGTCATATGCGTGCGCGACCTCATCACCATCGCCAAGCGAACTAGCATCCTCGCCGACACTATTTGAGGACTTGTCGATATGGTCATTGACGCCGGAGAACTTCCAATGGATGCGTCTTACCCCATCTTGTTCCTTGCCGAAACCGCATTGCAATGCCTTAATGGCAGAAGTGCGCAACTACTTGCACGCTGTAGTACCAACTCCGGTGATGGAAGATGGAGAAGCGGTTGTTGAGCTTTGCGAGTACGTTGCGAAGATTGACCGCGAGTACGCCACACAAAGGTACGACAACATGGACGCAGCGTTACTCTACGTCCGCGTTTAGATCGGGAAGGCGACCTACAGCGCCTTGATTAATTGTGGAGCTACTCGCAACTACATTTGCCAAAACTTCATGAAGCGCGCCGGCCTTGGGCCGTGTGTTCGAAGGAAATCGCAGCCCACGCAAGTCACGTTGGCCGACGATCGTACACACAAGTCCATTAACCGGTGTGTTGACTCCGTCCCCGTGTACTTCGCCCCGCATGCACGCGAGGCCATGTCCTGGCTGTGCAGTGAGGACGTATTGGACACACAAGTCGATATTATTTTGGGCCGCGCTGCGAGGAACTTCTATTGTCGCACCGTTCACGTTCGTGATCGGAAGGGGGTACTGGTGCCATGTACGGTCCCCCCACCTCACCCTTCCATTGGATGTCACGTGGTCTCCGCGGCAAGCATTCGCAACTCCATCGCACGGAACGACGTGGAGGAAATGGGCATTTGCTTCTTGCACGCCCTCCCTCCTCCTGATGAGCCAGCGGCGGAACAGCCACCGGATCCACACATTGTACAACTTCTTGACTCCTATGGCGACGTCTTTGAAGCTCCTGTCGGAATCGTACGAATTAGACAATTCGTCACGAGATCATCCTCAAAGACGGGGCCGTACCTCCGCGCCGATGTATTTACCGCATGAGCGAGGAGGAACTCGAAGTGCTTCGAACGCAACTCGATGACCTCATTGGCAAGGGCTAGATTCGCTCTAGCTGCTCGCTCTACAATGCACCCGTTGTCTTCGTTCGAAAGAAGAACAAGGATCTGTGCTTATGCATTGACTATCCTCAGCTTAATGCTCAAACAATTAAGAATGTCGGCCCGCGTCTACACATCGACGATCTTCACGAACGCTTGGGCGGCGCCAAGTACTTCTCCAAGTTGGACCTCAAGGCCGGTTACCACCACCTCGAGATCCATCCAAAAGATCGATACAAAAACACGTTCAAGACACGGTACAGGCACTTGGAGTGGGTCGTAATGCCATTCGGCCTGACGAATGCACCGACCATCTTCCAAGCGGCAATGACAACGGAGTTTCATGACATGTTGGACCGGTTCGTGCTCATCTACCTCGATGACATCTTGGTGTATAGCCAGACTTTGGACGAGCACATCGTGCATCTATGTGCTGTTTTGGACAGGCTATGTATGGCCATGTACAAGGCCAACCGAGCGAAGTGCGAATTCGCACAGCAAGAGCTCAAGTACTTGGGCCACTTTGTGACGCCGCAAGGCATCCGTACGCTCGCGGACAAGGTCAAGGCCATCCAAGATTGGCTGGAAACGACCAACACCATGGAAGTCCACTTTTTTATGGGATTGATCAGGTACTACCAACGCTTCATCGGAGGATACGCACGGATCGCCGCACCCTTGTCAAGATTGCAGTCTCCAAAGGTACCCTTCCTGTTCACCGACGAAGTCCGCAGTTCGTTCCACAAATTGACGACGGTGTTGCTCCTCATTCCTCTTTTGAGTATCTACTATCCCACCTTGCCTACGAGAGTGACTACGAACGCTTCCGGCTACGACATGTCTGCAGTTTTGGAACAGCACGACGGAGTAGATTGGCATCCGGTTGAGTACTTCAGCCAAAAGGTGCCTCCCATCAACTCGGTTGATGATGTGCGGAAGGAGTTGCTTGCTTTCGTCACGGTACTCAAGCGTTGGCGACACTTCCTCCTCGGGCATCGTAGGTTCACTTGGGCTACAGACAATAACCCATTGAGGACTCAAGATACGGTGAGCAGCATGATCGCTCGATGGATGTGCTTCATTGATCAATTCGACTTCACACCAAAACACATTTCGGGCCTCTCCAACCGAGCCACGGATGCTCTCTCACGAAGATCAGATCTTTGTGCATTCATTCACCACGCGTTCAGTTTCGACGATGCCCTCCATCAGCATTTCGTGCGAGCATACAAGTCCGACCCGGAATACACCACGCTCTACGAGCAACTATCCTCGGATCATCCGTCGGCCAGCCATTATCGCATCGTCGACGGCTACTTGCTTCTTCACTCATGAAGCAAGGATCTACTATGCGTCCCACACGACCGTCACTTACGGACTCGCCTCCTCGGCAAGTACCACGACTCCAGACTCGCCGGCCATTTCGGAGTCAACCTTACGATCGCAAGACTTCGGCAACGAATTCGGTGGCCGGACCTCATTATCGAAGTCACTCGGTTTTGCGACTCTTGCGAAGTTTGCCGACAAAGCAAACCCCGCAATCGCAACCCCTACGACAAGTTGCGCCCGTTTCCTATTCCGGGGGAACCGGGCCTCTCCATTGCTATGGACATCACCGCCCCGTTCCCCCGTGACCGCTTCGGGCACGACGACATTCTCACGGTTGTTGACCGTTTAAGCAAGTACGCACGATTTCTTCCTTGCAAGTACTACGCCACGACTCTGGAGCTTGCGGGACTCTTGCACACCGGCTGGATTTGCAGCCACGACGTCCTGGAAGACATCGTCAACGACCGCGATACTTGTTTTATGTCGGCATTTTGGACCTCGCTCATGAAGGACTCCGACACCAAGATGAAGCCAAGTTCAGCTCGGCATCCACAAACGGATGGGCAAACGGAGCGGGCACATCAAACCGCTCAAATGATGCTTTGCACTCTCATCTGTATGGATCAGAAGGATTGGGTTGACCGCATCCTCGACATCAAATTCGCGTACAACACTTTGTTGCATCCGACGATCGGCGTGACTCCATTCGAGTGCACCACGGTGGCGAGAGAAGGTTAACAACAGTGGTATTTTTCATCACCACTTCAGGACACCCTTCACCACTTGAGGATGCATCCTGCCTAAACAGGTGGTTTTCAGGGTCTTCGGACCTTTCACCACTTCAGGACCATTCAGGTTTGAAAATCCTGAATGGTCCTGAAGTGGTGAAAGCTTCGAAGACCATGAAAACCACATGCTTAGGCAGGCTGCATCCTCAAGTCGTGAAGGGTGGTTTTCATGGTCTTCGGACCTTTCACCACTTCAGGACCATTTATGATTTTCAAACTGCCCAAAACTCTCAGTTGACCACTTCAAGATGCAGCTTGCCTAAAGAGGTGGTTTTCAGGGTCTTCGGACCTTTCACCACTTCAGGACCATTCAGGATTTTCAGACTGCCCAAAACTCTCACTTTAGAATTTTCATTCTTGAATTTTCAGCTACCCGATAACCGCTTGTGACGGTGGCAGGAAAGGCCGTATCTTCGCTGGTCTTCCATTTCCAAGGACCGCCGACATCGGCGACGCTTGCTCTCCCGCCTCCTTTCGGAAGTATCGGGACTTGCTGGCTAAAGCCCGCGCCAACATGCAAAAGGCCCAAGTCCGCATGCAACAGCAAGCCAATCGGCGTCGCGTGCCATGCCCTTTCCGCGCCGGCAACCTTGTGTAGGTCTCCACGGAGGAGTTTGCACTTGAACAAGACATCTCGCGCTCTTCCTAAGTGGTTTGGACCATGTACCGTCATATCAGCCGCGGATGATGAGCCCGATGACCCTTCTTTTGTGATCGACATCCCGCTGCATCTACCGATCCACCTGGTCTTCCACGCCTCCAAGTTGGCCACCTATACACCAGCCAAGAGCGACGACTTCCCGAGCCGACGATCGCAGGACCCTCCTTCTGTGGATGGTCATCAGGAAGTTGATCACGTCATCACGCATTGCAAGCACGACAACAAGCCAATGCAGTACAAGGTCACATTCAAGTGGCGCAACCCCAACGATACGGAATGGATTTCACGAGCAGCCTTGCAAGCCTCCGCACCGCTTATTCACGCCAGATATGAGAAGAAACCGTTAGCAACGGAAGCTGCAACGCCTGCCCCTGACTTCGGTCCTCCCTCCAACAGACAGCTTCACCCTCGCAGGTAAGCTCGCTCTTTCAAGGAGGGGGGAGTGTGGCATACTCAGGTCCACACGGGCCCAATAGGGCCCGACCAGGGAGGCTAGGGGTCCGTAGGTGTAGGGTCTATGTCATTTTGACCTATAGTAGGGTCGGCAGCGTCGGTAGGCCGATTTTAGGCCTGAGTAGGACCAGTACCGGTGAGGGGCCCGGTAGGCCTCATTTTGAGTACAGGCCTTGGCGCACGTTTTGGCACCAGACTCTGGCTTTGAGGTCGAGCCGTTTCGGTGGGCGCTGGAGGTCCACCCTAAGTTTGGGCGCCAAATGTTCGAGGCTCAGCCTCAGTATGGGCGCGAGGACTCGGCCACTGAGGCTGACCCAACCTCAGTACGGGAATGGGGTAGAGGATCGAGGAGGCACACTTCGGACGACAGCAGGGTAGTAGTAGTCGACGACAGGACTAGTCCCCAGCGCTTGGCGCTGATAGAGTAGAGTAGCGCAGAGAGGGAGAGATGGTGATGGCGGCCTAAGGACTCACCTGAGACTTACCTGCGTAGCCATTGCTCATGCTTCGTCTTCAGCACGTCCACATCTACATCAAGGCACCACCTTTCGCAGGTCAGTACTTGGTGTGGAGAAAGAGAGAGAGAGATCTTCTTTTTCCCCTCCTTCCTCCACTCCACCACCTCTTCTTCCCCTCCCAGCGCTCGTGACTTCTTCGGCTATGAGTGAGAGAGAGAGAGAGAGAGAGAGAGAGAGAGAGAGAGAGAGAGATTGACGACACTTGGGATCTGGACTCGGCATTGGGCAGAGACATTAGGGGACTGTTTGGGATTGATATCAGCGACATTGGGGTTGACGACATTCTCATCTCTTCTCCCCTCTCCTTCGTCTCTTCCCCCTCCTCCTCATTTGTGTATGAGTTAGGCATGGCACCGTCATTTTGGTGTGCAGTGCCAGGCCATTCACACCACGTGATGATAATGATGTATGTCCAGTCTGCATTTCGACATTGATTGGGTCCGATCATTTGTATTCCAGTCTTCCGCTGTGCTATCCTGCTCTATCCGTGAGAGGTCGGCTCTTGGTTCTGGTTTGTGCCATCTCGGTATGTGACACCAGGAGTCAGCAGTTTATCTTTTGGGGCTGATCCCGCTGTCTGCTGCTACTCCCACTCCAACGGAGAGTTTGGCAGATCTCTGAGTAAGGCAGTCATACTGTTATGTGCCTGATTGAAACGAGGTCCAACATGGCATCCATGCTTTCCCATACACATGTGCAATGACAAGTGACCTTTGGAGGGAGCAATCCACACCACACTGGATGTATGTCCAGTCTGCACACGAATTGAAATGAAAATCAATTCTAATTACTGTCTCTCCCTGAGTCAATTAACAACAAAAATTTCCAAGGATCCCAACCACGTTATCAACACCCACGGACCAATTATTTACAAGATTTCATCGAAGTATCCGGGAGTCTTCTTCTTCCTCCCTCTTTGTGACGCACGTGTGGAGGGCACGTGCGGAGATGGTGAGAGAGAGAGAGAGAGAGAGAGAGAGAGAGAGAGAGAGAGAGAGAGAGAGGAGATGGACACACGCGAGAAGCAATAGTTGAACGTGGGTTGTCACACTGAATGAATGAATGAATCAACCTCCCGACCTGGGCCTAGTCCGAAGTGATATACCGGCCTAGGTTCAGGTACGGGAACAACCTGGTACCGGACCAGGGTCAGGCCGATAGCCTGAAACTGGTCCGGCCTCATTGGCGGGCCGTAGGGGTACCGCTACACGATCCTTAGACCTGTGAATGGCGGAAACCCAAAAGGAACGGCAAAAGAAACAATCCTAGATGCTGAGCAAGCTCCATGCAGGAAAAGGGATGCAATGCAGACTAAGCCGCAAGCCTCATCTATGCAACAATGTCTGGTCTGAGTCGACCCAAAAAGCAGAAAAATGTCTGACCTGTGTCGGCCAAGAAAGACAAAAATGTCTGACCTGTGTCGGCCAAGAAAGAGAAAAATGTCTGACTTGTGTCGGCCAAGAAAGAGAAAATGTTTGACCTGTGTCGGCCAAGAAAGAGAAAAATGTTTGACCTGTGTCGGCCAAAAAAGAGAAAATGTCTTTTAACCAAAGTGGCTGAATATAAATCAACACTGGACCCGTAAAGGTCAAAGAATAGCTAAACCAATGTCCTAAGTCGAAAAAGAATGTGGCACAGTCTCATGTGCCCTGTACACAATGCACAATACCTGAACAAAAGTGAAGGGAACTCAGCCGCATGGCAAAGGTAGGCATGGGTGGGAAGGCGGCAGGTACAACTCTCAGAGTAAACTCCAAGGGGGCACCCACGCAACCAGGTAAGGGTCATTAGGCTCAGAGGGAGAGTAACAGCACGACACTGGGCTCAATGGAAACCATCAAACGGGTACCGCCAGCTGAAAGGGGGAGGGCACGCACACAAGGGAGCACACATAAGGTGAGCCTGGAAGGAGAGAGGGCTACGCCGACATAGACATGTGGCCAAAAGCCGCGAGCAAAGAAAACGTACACTCCAGAGGAGGGCACGCAGCATACGGTAAGGCAGAAGGGCGGCAGACGGACACACCCATATAGACAGGGAAAATAGGGATCATCATGCCACTGGAGGGAGGGGTAAGCTCGAGGGTAGTGGATAGGTGGGAATGATGGGAACTCTGTAGCCGAAAAAGTGAAGTTGTCCAACTGACGAGTCTCCAGACTGAAGTCGAACCAAAGTAGTGTGGATGAAGTAGGAGTACTGCAAGAACCGAGTAGAAGTCTGGAATAATGCGACAGGTACTCTGGTATTGAGGAGAAGCACTGAGGTCGAAAGTCGAATGTAGAAGTCGAATGTAGAAGCCGAATGTAGAAGCTGAATGTAGAAGCCGAAATCGGGAGTTGCTGCATAAGTGTCCAAGAATAGTAAAAGATTGAGAGCGTATAGGGGGTGTAGATCAGTCTCGATAGCGAGCAGGAAGTCGATGGGTGCACATCCACAAGGGAAGAACCTGAGGCGGGTACCGGTGGAGCAGGAGAACCCATCGATGGGGGAGGGGGAATGTTAGTGGTCGCTGAGGTAGATGGGTCAGTGGGAGGACGAGAAGTAGGAGGGGAGGATGATGAAGGGAAAGGGTGAGCACCATCGTAAGCACTCACGAAAGTCATAGCATGCTTCAGGTGCTCGAGAGGCTTCCAAGTAGACTCCTCGTCAGGGTAACCCTTCCATCGAACGAGATACTCGAGGCGGGGAGGGTCACCATCAGTCATACGCCGGGACGCGATATCAGAGACGACAAACTCCTCGTGACCCTTTATGATGATGGGAGAGGGGCGAGGGTAAGGTCGACCGTGGAACTCGGGAGGAGACCGTCTGAAGGGGCGCAAAAGAGATACATGGAACACGTCATGTAAGTTAGCGCGATACATGGAATCGGGGAGCTTCAATTTGAAGCTCACCGGACAGTCATGATTGGGTCCGGCGGGTGCAAGAATGGTGCATGGTCCAATATATCAACGTCTGAATTTTCGAAGCGTGTCAGCTTCAGGCTGGAAGTAACGTGCGTCGACAAGAACCTCGTCGCCAACTTTGAAGGGATGGTCGATGCGAGAGCGGTTAACACGAGTGGCCATGCGAGCCTGGGAGTCAGCAATTCTCTCGAGAGCCTTGCTAAGAAGCGCATCCATCTCCTTTACCCAGTCATCGAGGGCAGGGCATTTGGTGTCGGGATGGATCTGGACGGAGAAGGTCAGATGGGACACGAGGATGGTATCCCAAGTCACAGTAGTAGGGAGACATGCCAGTGGCAGGTGAAATAGCATGGTTATAAGCAATCTCTGCGTGAGCAAGGTGGAGATCCCAATCAAAGTCATTCTCAACAAACTTCTTGAGGATACTCCCAAGAGTTTTGTTGGTGACCTCGGTCTGTCCATCTGACTGGGGGTGATAGGAGGAGGAGAGGCGGAGCTCAGAGCCATAGGTCTCATGGAGTCCACGCCAAAAATGAGAAGTAAAGCGGGGATCGCGATCAGAGACGATGCTAGTGGGGAGACCGTGATGAATGGCAATACGGTTGAAGTATAGGGAGGTGATGTCTTTGGCTGAACTAGCATACTCGCAAGGGAGGAAATGAGCATGCTTAGTCAACCGGCAGACAACGACGAAGATGGCGTCGTGGCCTCGTGGAGTAGGGGGACGAAGAGGACCGATGAAGTCCATGGGACAGAAGTCCAACGCTGAGTGGGAATGGGTAAGGGCTGAAGAAGACCGTAGGGGGGGTGGTTGGGAATGTTGGCCTCCTGGTAGATCCTGCAAGTGCGGACGTACTCCTTAGTGAAGGGACGATGGGGCTCCCAGTAGTAATGGCGGTAGAGGCGGTCAAGTGTCTTGAAGACACCGAGATGACCGGCGGCGCGCTGGTCGTGACACTTAGCGACGGCCCGAACGCGGAGCTGGCCAGTAGAGGGCACACATAAGTGAGGAGTACGGGTACCTTGGCGACCAAGCCAGTATAGGAGTCCAGAGGGATCGAGCTGGAAGTTAGGGACGGACTTGCCAGCCTGTAGGTCAGCGTAAATGGACTGAAACTCGGGGCACTGGGTGTATGCGCGACGGTACTCATCCAGAAAGGCGGGGTGGATGGTGGGAGCTGAAATCGCAGATAGCTTACGATCCTCGCACTGAAGGTCGGGCCAGCGGGATAAGGCATCTGCGACTCGATTGCTTTCGCCGGAAATCTTCTTGATGGTAAAGTCGAACTCTGAGAGATCATGCCACCAACGAGCTTGGCGATAAGTGAGCTTCGACTTCGTCTGGAAGGCGGCGAGGACAGAGTTGTCCGTCAAAACGGTGAAAGTGTGACCGTGCAAGTGGTGACGCCACTTCTCAACAGCGTAGATCAGCACAAGGACCTCACGCTCGTCGACAATATAGTTACGCTCAGCGGGAAGTAGCTGTCGAGATAGATGAGCAACCGGACACTCTCCATCACGAGATTCGTCTGTATCGTCATCAGCAACGTCAGGAATATAAGGGGGTGGGCTCGATGGGTGCAAGATGAGCCGCAGTTGCCGGAGGTGGGGGAGGGAAGCGGGACTCTGTGGAATCGGGAGAAGTAGAAGGGGCTGGGTAGATCTGGGAGAGAACAGCTCCAATAGCGAAGTCGGACGCGTCGGTGGTGACGATGAATGGACGCGAGTAGTCGGGAAGTGTAAGACAGGAGTCGACGTGACAAGTCGCTTGAGAGAGCGGAAGGCATGCTCGTGAGCCGGGGTCCAATGAAAAGGTAGACGTCCGTGGGTCAGAGGGGTAAGCTGGGAAGAATACGACAAGTACTTTTTGAGAAAAGGACCATAGTAGTTGGTCAAACCAAGAAAACTACGCAGGGCGGGGAGAGATGTAGGGGTAGGCCAATCGACGATGGCCTGGATCTCCGAGTCGTCCATGTGGAGGCCGTGCTCGGACACCTGATGCCCGAGGAAGTCGACTTTGGGTTGAGCAAAGCTGCATTTGGAAAGCTTCGCATAGAACCCGTGGTCGCGTAGTTGATGCAGGACAGTGCGAAGGTGGATCAGATGCTCCTCTAAGGTACGACTCTAGATCAGGATGTCGTCAATGTAGACTAGAACAGAGTCCTCAAGGAGATCTTGGAACATCGTGTTCATAGACGTCTGGAAAGTGGCGGGGGCATTACGGAGACCGAAAGGCATGACGGTAAACTCTTAGTGCCCGAAACGAGAACGAAAAGCGGTCTTGGGCTGGTCCTCCTCGGCTACGCGGATCTGGTGATATCCGCTACGAAGATCGATCTTCGTGAAGAAATGGTGGCCGGCGAGGCGGTCAAACAGATCATCTGCGCAAGGCATGGGATGACTATTTTTGACCGTGTAGTGGTCCAGACCGCGGTAGTCAATACAAAGACGAAGGGTGCCGTCCTTCTTGCGATCGAAGAGGACCGGGGCACTCCATGGGGAAGTACTCGGTTTAATGAAGCCCTGACCAAGCAGCTCCATGGAATGTGTGATTCATATCGTGTTGAAAGGTGCCAGGAGCATTGCAAAGGCCGAAAGGCATCACCACAAACTCGTACAGACCTTACCTGGTCATAAAGGCGGTTTTGTGTTGATCCTCGGGCCGGATTGCAATCTGATGGTACCCGGACTTCAGATTTATTTTACTGAAGTACCGACAACCTTGCACTCTATCTAACAGATCATCAATGCGCGGTAGGGGCTCTCTATTCTTTACAGTGATGACATTGAGGCCCCTATAGTCAATGCGCATCCTAAAAGTACCCTCCTTCTTCTTAGGTACAAATAGAACTGGAGACCCATAAGGAGAGACACTGGGCCGGATCCACCCCTTCTCTACGAGTTCCTTGAGTTGTCGGCGAAGCTCATCAAGCTCGCCTGGAGACATCCGATAGATCCTAACCTTCGGGATACTAGACCCTGGGATAATCTCTATCGCGTGGACGACCTCCCTCTTAACAACCCCTGTCGGCTCTTCAAATAGATCAGGGTACTTGTCAACAACTCCCTCTATCTTCGACGGCATTTTCACCGGCTCACCTGCAGCAGAGACCTAAACTAAGTACATGCCCTCCTCCTAATTTTGCTTATAATAGTTATAGAACGCGGCCGCACACATGCATCCATGGGACTCGATCAGACTACTAGCTTTGAACTTGTGCAATCTGGCGGTCCCTCCACCTGGCAAAGTGTGTTTGACCACTTTTCGGTCCCAGTCAAACTGGGGCTGTGCCACAGTGAGGTAGTACATACCTAACAACATGTCCATGGGGAGTTCATCGCTCACTAGGAACGAGACACGATGTCTCAAGTCCCCTCCCGCGTACAGGAAACAACACTCTACATCCTGGAGGTAGTAGTTAACTACCATGCGCTGTTTGTTGGCACAGGTCGACTCCACAGTTCGACTCAGGCGCTGCACTCGCCCCTGTAAGCACAGTCTCTCAACGCACGCGCGGCTAGTATAGTTCCGCGTCGAGCAAGTGTCATAATAGGCCCCGGCCTTGCAGCCGCCAATGACTACCTCGCTGAGGAACATCTCACCCTTCGGGGCTTTGACTAGTGCCATCCAAGAAGCTAGCGGGTCTGATCGAGACCACTCCACCTCTAGCTCCTCTAAGGACTCAAACACATTCATCAAACAGAGGCTCGATGGGTCTGAAGGTGTTTGCGGGATGACGTTGGAGTTAGTAGCTTGGGCCATCTCTCGAGATGGTGAGGGTGTCTCCACCACCTCGACCCTAGCAGGAACAGCTACTATTCCTACTGGCCCGACGTGTTTCCCGGAGCACTGCCAGAAGTACTAGCAACATTGCTACCAACGGGATGAGAGGATCCCAACACTTGCCCCATCGTAGGCGGGATTTTTTCTGTCACTTTCTTGTTGCGGCACTTGAATTGGCTGTGGCCATATTGACCACAACGAATACAGGCCTGCCGTGAGTAACGGTCTCTCCACACGTCCTCAGTAAGACCCGCTTTCTCCCATGGAGGAGCATTGGGGTCAACTTGACTCCTAGACTGGGAGCCTTCGCGGCGTCTACCGGTCGCCTTACCTTTTTGAGAAACGGCAGCGACTACTCCACCCTCTGAAGCATCTATGTTGCCTGCCTCTGAACCTACTCCCTCCTGGAAGTTGTTGTCCACCTCGATGGTTGAACCATCGTTGTCGACAAACATCAAGCGACCTTTCGCTTTCCAGTTGGGAGGCAGTGTCTTCTTTCTCCCATCCGTAGTGGGTGCCTGTCCATGCCCTATCTTAGCTTCAAGGTCTGGGGCCACCTTGCTAAACGAAGGGAAGTTGCGCATATTGATGTTGGCCTCTTTTGCCAACTGGTTCCTGAGAGGCTGAGAAAAGCATCTCAGGTACGAAGTCAACAGGACCTGGGGGTCAAAGCGCACCCTAGGGACACAGATCAGACGCTCAACAACGTCGGTGGCTTCCCTTACTGACTTAAACTGCCGCGTGTGCAGTGTCAGGATCGCGTCAGTGGCCCTTTGGGCCTCCTGAGGATCATGCCACCTCTCTTCCACCATCTTCAGGAAGTCCTCCAATTTTTGGGCGGCCGCCCAAACGCGGAAGTCATGACCATATCCCTGAAGTTGCACTAGACCGCTCAACCATCTTGCTGCACTACCCTCTGGGTAGGAAGCAGCCACAAGCACTTCTTCGTGCGGCAAGGTCAGTTTACACCTGACGTAGACCGGCACTGCCCTCAAGCATGTGTCGAGGTCTTCGCCTCTCTTGTCCCCTGTAAAAGGTTTGGGAGCGGCGATGGCCGTCTTCGGAACCCACTGAGTTTGTCCCGGTCCCTGCATCACTCCGGGCTGTGGACCCGGTGACACAGGTTGCTGTGCTAGCTGCTGGGGCTGCGTGCCCTGAGGCTGCACAGGCTGCGTGGTGACAGCAACCTGCGACGGACTTGGAGTGAACACTGTCTGTACAGGAACCTGCAAACTACTCCCTGCTGTTACCCCTCCTGACAGCGGCATACCCAGGGAAACGATAGCAACCGTTGACGGGGCTACGTATGGGGATACCCCTGTCCCCGGTGGGACATAAAAGGGAGGATATGGCACGGGCCAGGCACCAGGCCCGGCTGGTGATGGTGCTGCTTGAGCACGGCCTGCCAAAACGGCTAGGCTCTGTTGAATGTCCTGAAGGATTGTAGTTTGATGCTCCTGCGTCTCTATAACGCCTAGCAGGGCCCTACGAACTACCTTCACATCAGCATCCATATGTGTCAGGTCCATCAATTCTAACTCCTCTATGTCTGCCCCTCTTCGCTGCATCCTGGCTCTTCTTCTGATCATCTTCTCCTTCTCCGCTTTTATCTCTCCTAATGCCCGCTGTAGTTGTGCCTCCTGCAGAGCTGCCTGCTGGATGGCGACATCCTCTGGAGTCAACACCGCGGCCTGGCTTGCCATAATGCCAATGGACTGACTCACGGTCTGCGCGACCGTTGACCCGACGGCACCTGAACTACCGGCTTGGGAAGTCTGCTGCGCAGAAGTGACCATGGCTGCACTGGCCATGGCTGCTGTAGCACCGGCTTCGCTAACTAAAGTTTTGCTGGCCTCGGCTGCTCTAGCCCTCCTCTGCTCCTGCTGTCTCTCCCTAAGCCGGCGGAACATAATCCTATCACCCTCCGGTCCTAGGGACACATGGGCTCTCAGGCCTCTAGCTGTCGTCCTCTCCGATGTCCTCCTCGTCGCTCATAGGCTACAGCACTGTGCACTGTCTACACTAGATCATACTAGATGCCTACCGCAACATAGTGCACAGACTCACTAATTAGTGGGTGGCTATTTCGGAACAGGTATCACTTGAGGTCAACAGGTAAGTCAGATTCCTACAACTGAAACTATTTTTAGTCTGACTAGTCCGCAAACAGAAGCACCAGAAACAATAAACAGTTCTAACTAATGCTATCTGTCAGATGTCAATGGCAGTACATCTAACTAATCAAAAAACATAAAAATAAAATCAGTTGTGTGGATAGGACAGCATGGCATTTTCTCGAACTTATCACCTGGAATCAACCCCTCCCTTAGATCCCCTGAGTATCACTTGACGTCAGCGTCCCTGAGTAATCTGGAGGCGTAGCGTGTCTAAAGGTGTGTGTGTCCGGCCCACCCCTGTGCCCCGAGTATCCCCTGAGCCGGCCAGCCTTGCACGTATATTTATCCTCGGCGTGCCGCGAGCCTTCCAACCATTGACTGGTCCAGGGGCAATTTAACGTCCGCCCCCAAGTGACTCCAGGAATTATTTTACGTCGCAGTCGGACGACGATCACAGTCAATGGTTCCCCTTCCCGTGTTTATTTATAGACGCCGGGTGCTCGTCTTTCCTGTAGGGCTGGCCTGCCCAGTGGTACCCATCTAACAGCGCAGCAAGCCGAACAAAGGACAAGCAGCTAGGCATGCGTGCTCTACTCCCTGTGGGTTGGCATGGTGACCGTGACCCAGTGCTTCGTCCAGGGCCCTTCAGAAAGCTTCGCCCATCTCCACCCAGATGCTCCACGTGAACATTGCCGACTCTCAAGGTTGAGCGCACTCGACACCTCACGATGAGAGGACTCTCAAGAAGGAACACACAACCTCACGGGTGTCGGAGAGGGAAGATAAGGTTAAGAGCAACGTACCTCATTTAGCTGCCCCCAACCACAGAGATAATCTCACCAGATGACCAAATGGCGATTGCGATGACCAGTCACTGCATCGGCACAACCAGCATTACCTCGCCGTTCCACCTCAGCATCAATCACACATTAGATAGTTCTCATCACACTGTCCAGACCACATTCACCTCACATAGCCTTCCTGGCGATCCCCTCACCTCCTGGGTCGCCTTACACTTGTCTCCACCCTCCTCACTACACACCACTTACGGCCAAACTCGCCCAGCAGTCTGCATGTATGTACCGCATAAGGCAGAAGACAAGCGCCAGATGAGCGCAATCGTACCACAGCTCCGATACCAAATTGCAAGGAAGATGAGCAATAGCGAACTTCAGCAATCAAACAGCATCATACATATGAGTCCAGATAGTCTTGATCTCGAACCAACAGCAGAATTGCATTTACGAGATTCACCAAATAAGAACACACCAAGAGTTCATAATTGACAATGTTGAAATAGTCCCATCATCATCAACGAAGAACCAGAGTTGATATCCTATCTGGCGCTCGGCGCCTAGACTACATGTGGCAGATCCTATCTAGCCTATACTACGAAGCCGAAAGATGACATCAACAGCATTCCCGAAGTACGAGCATATGGCGACCAATGTCGCACGCTTCCAGCACCAGGTATGTCTTGCGCTACACTCACAACCTCGTTCCCCAACTCACAGATGCCACTAGCACCCAAGGACCACCCTGCGCCACACCTAGCTCACAGCGGAGCAGCTCGACTATGGCTGCCCGCTCCTTCCCTGCTCGCCCGTGAGAGCGTAGGCGCCAGCCAGCAAATAGCGCAGCAGCAGCGCTTGCGCAGCATGCAGCCAGCACCCGAATGCCGAATGAGGAGGCAGGCCCTTCCCTATATCGAAGTGGCCTGCCTGCGACCAGTCCAGGAAGCTTCCAGTAGGCCCCGGTAGCCTGAGGCCCAGCACGAGGAAAGCAGGCCTTGGGCCTGAAGTGGTTGCATGTCCCCACCTGCTTTCGACATGTGTTTGGCCCGGTACCCGTATCCAGCCCAGGGCCTGCTGCACGTACATTCACACAGGCAGCCCAGGGCCTGGGTTCACTCAACCAACTGGCGCTGCGCAACTGCCTGAATTTCCCTGAGTTGCGTGGTGGCCAGAAAAAGGCCCTGAGGGCCTCGTCGAGCCTGCCTTCACTTAGGGCGGCCGACGGGCTGCAAAATTGGGGCCTTATGAGGCTCTTAGAGGCTGTGGCCTCGCAAAATCGGACTGAGGGAGGAAAAGTAAAATTTCCAATTTGGGTGGGGGAATGAGAGGAAATTTCCAAAGGACCGCGTGGGGTATGGAAGAAGGTATGTATAAGACAATCACGAGGTCAAAATAAAATTCCGAAATTGTTTGGGCGTAAATTCGGAATTTTAAGGAAATTGAAGCAAAATTCAACAAATTCCAAAAATATTCATAAGAATTTCCAAAAGTTCAGGGGGATGATAGAAGAGGTAGAGATGAGTTTAGAGGAAAATTTTTGAAGTAAAATGAAAAATTCCTTGACGTATTTCGGGAATTAAAAGAATTTCAAAGGGAATTTGAAATAAAAGTAGAAAATTAACTCCTAAATTAATAATTTATGATGAAATTTCTTAAAGAATTAGTGATAGCCACATAAAGTAGGTTGAGAGAAATTCCAGGGTTATGTAGGTCAAGTCAACAAAATTTCTCGGCTTGTTACAAGATTAAGATGAATTTCAAAGAAATTTCCAAAGAATTTCAAAGGAATTTCAGAAAGAATTGTAGAATTTCGGAATTTTACGAGGGATAGAAAATAGAAGTTCAACATCAAAAGAATTGAATTTAGTAAATTTTGAAATTTATCTCACGAATTTCTGAAATAAAGTGAAGTTTTAAATTGAATTAAGAAAAGGATTTGGTATAATAAAAATTTTCACGTAACTTTTGAACAAAAACGCCGGAATTAATTCCGATCACGGTGTTAGGAGGGAAGGAAATGAAGATTAATCCTATTGAATTAGATCAAAATTCCGCACGGCAGGATGGACAGCATTGTCAAACAAACCCTGAAAGAGAGAATATGCGTCATGCACATTAGGAATTTTGGTTGATGCGACCGATTAGGCGGGGGGTTAGAGGAGAGGAGGGGAGATGGGGAGGAGATAAAAGAAGAGGAAAAAGGTGAGATCTTTGAGAGAAAGCGGCGAGTGGAAGGGAGGGGATTAGTAAGAGAGAGATAGATCGGCAATACCGCGCTCCCGGTCGGCGGGGAGCAATCAAGGTCCTTCCTCCTAGTCAAGGAAGGTCTTCAATCAACCCCTAAAGGGTCTTCTCGATCGTTCCCCCGGTGGAACGACGAGGTCGCCCGATCAAAGCGCGGGCAGATGATGACGAACCAAAACTGTGGTTGCATTGATGTTGGCAATGTCGGCAGCGACGGCGATGGCGATGATGATGAAGCTTACTTGATGAATTCTGCTCCACCTTGATGGGATGAGGTGACGTCGAAGGATCAAAAAGCAATGTCGCTATGAACGCTTGGCGGCCGCAAGCTAGTTATCCCTGCCGTAACTTTTCGGATACCTCTGGCTTCAAGTCCGGAAACGCTAAAGGATCGATAAGCCAAGCTCTCACAATTTGTATGCGTACTGGAAATCAAAATCAAATGAGCTCTTGTCATTTTGCTCCAAACGAGATTTCTGTTCTCGTTGATCTTAGGAGACTTGCGTCATCTTCGAACAGATGTGACGCTCCAGCCAATAATCCCGACGAGCACGTGCCCGCGGGGGAAAATTGTGGGGGGAGGGGCATAGGAGGAGGGCTGGGGAGGTCGCGCGCACGTGCGCGTGGAGGGATCTCGGATCGGGCGCTAGTTGGAGGATCGCCAAGTGGAGAGGGGGGGGAAGCGGGCCGAAGAAACGGGCGCAGGTGGGAATGAGCGTCGGGGGAGCTTAGGTGGAGGGTTGGGGGAAGGAGAGCGTGTGGAGAGCCGGGGGATTCTGGGAGGTTAGAGGGGCTGGGCGCCGAGAGGAGAGTGGGGTTGGGCACTGGGGGAAATCGGAATCGGGGGGACGGGATTGGGATTAGGGAGGGGGGGAGTCGG
>BFEA01000024.1:4441682-4454093 GCA_003427395.1 Chara braunii | reverse complement strand
GAGAGAGAGAGAGAGAGAGAGAGAGAGAGAGAGAGAGAGAGAGAGAGAGAGAGAGAGAGAGAGAGAGGAGATGGACACACGCGAGAAGCAGCAGCTGAACGTGGGTCGTCACACTGAATGAATGAATGAATGAATCAACCTCCCGACCTGGGCCTAGGCCGAAGTGAAAACCGGCCTAGGTTCAGGTACGGGAACAACCTGGTGCCGGACCAGGGTCAGGCCGACAGCCTGAAACTGGTCCGGCCTCACTGTTGGGCCGTAGGGGTACCGCTTCACTCTTCCCCAAGCTCTAGCTATGGTGCTTGCAAGCACCCAGCCTATCAAGCCTGCCAATCGCCACACACCTTCCTAAATCCAACACCTGTCTCTGCACCACCCAAGAAGCCCACTGCGGATGAAGTGTTCACTCAGCAGGGGAGCGCAGCTCCCGGGATGATGAAGAAGAACAACAACTGGATGAAGATGAAGATCTACCACCTGGAAGAAATACCACTGAAAGTGCAGCTTCGGTGGCAGCTGACTAAACCCCAACAAGCACACAAATATGAGGAGGCGCTCATCGGCAGTTGGGCGCTGAGCCCAGAGCTGTCACGAATGGAGCTGGCCGGCCCCAGCTATGGCCGCCAGCAGCATGTGGAGAAGATGAGCGCAGCAGGGAAGCAACGCGACCTCCACCAAGACCGTGAGAAGAAAAGCAACGAAAAGAACCCCAAACTTGTTGGACTCTTCCTACTTCTACCCGACTTCCCTAGACCTACAACACAGCAGCCTTCTACATACCTATCGGACCGTCCAAATACCAAACATCTACTGCCAAACAGTAAAGATCTACCTACATGCATCTAGATGGAAACCTAGACTAAGGGGACCCAAGGCTAGGACACACAAAAGAAAGACCTACGGGCCTACCAGTTTCCAGAAGGGCAGAAAAGGACAAAACAACAAGGCTGAAAGGCCTAAGACTATGAAGTAGAGACTACTAGTGACAGCTTCAAGGTTCAAGGCCCAATAAGGCTAAAAAACAGTCAGACACCACAAACACACTACAGGTCATGGGATCAAGTCCCGGGTTGTCTTCAGCAACAGCAGAAAACGACAAAACAGTAAAGCCTAAGGGAATAAGACTGCCAAGTACAGACTACTAGCTACAGGTCTAAGGATCAAGCCCAGTAGGGCTCGAAGCTAACAAACCAAACGTACAAATTACAGGTCACGGGATCACGTCCCGCAAGGCCCAAACCAAGGAAACACCAAACACAGTTAGTGTACAGTCCCACTGGCATACTGCGATTTATTGCAATACTGCTACTCCCTCTCTGAGGGAGAGCTACGCAGATCTCTGAGTTGAAGTGGGGAGCCAAGGGTGAGAAGAAGACCTCCGGGGCTTTGTAGTAGTAGTAGTAGTAGTAGTAGTAGAAGGGCGTAGGTCAAGGTTATGGAGGTAGAGGCAGAAGAAGCTCAAGCCAGGCGATGAAGGTACGGGGAAGGGGAGGAGCTGAGGGGGAGGAAGAATACCTCCATGGCTTTGAGAGTAGTAGTAGAAGGGAGTAGTTCTAGGCTATGGAGGTAGAGGAAGAAGAACTACAAGCCAGGCTATGAAGGTAGGAGGAGGAAGAGAGAAGAGGATGAGGGAGAGGAAGGAGGGAACCGACAAGAGAGACTTACCTTTGGCTGTGATTGACCTTCGTGTCCATCTTCGTGGTTGGCGCTGGATCCCAAAGGCCCTGTCGGCGTACAGGTTGGACTTGAGACTTCATCTGAGAGCATGGCTATGGTGGGATGAGATTGGACAGACACATTGGTAGTTGTGTTGTCCTTTGAACATCCGTATGCTATTCTTCTGCTCATTTCATGATGCAAAACTCAAGTGAGACAATGCCATTGATTGCAACTCAAATAGAAAAAGAACGAGTCAAGGAGAGAAGATGGATGGGTGAAAGAAGAAGACAAGGTGGAAGCAATGTGAACTCTCTCCATGTGTTGCCACCATCGCCTTTCCTTCCATCATCACCTCCAACTCTTTATTAATAATAAATGACAATTGTAATGAATGAATAAAAAAGAGTCAATGTCCGAATGATCACCCTTACTGCCTCTCTTAGCTCCACTTCATCCCTCTCCCCTACTTGGTATGGCTACTAGCTATAGCGCTTCATCCAAAGAAACCTCTGATGTTCAAAGGGCAACACAATTAATCTCCTGTCCTCTGCTGTCCACTACTGAGATGCTTGTTGTCCAGATGAGGACCATGTGCAACTGGTACTGCAGCAGGGGCCTTCTTAGACGCAGCACCAACCACAAAGACGAGGATGTAAGTCCACCATAGACAAAAATAAGTTTCCTTGCTGGTTCCCACCTCCTTCCCCCTCCTCCAACCTCTCTCCATCAACATAGCCCATGGAAGGTCTTCTCCCTCTAGCTCCATAGCCTAGGGCTTCTCTTACCTCTCCCTGCTACTCCATAGCTGTGGAGGTCTTTCTCCTTCACCTTCAAGCTCCACCCACACCAGGAGCTTCGGCCACCTCTCCCTTTCGGCGAAGCACCAGTGTGACTCGTTGCAATGGATGATATTATTCGGCTGCCTGGCCTCCAGTACCTCTTAACCGGGCGCTACCTGCCTCTACTTGGCCTCCCTGAGTGCAGTAGGCCTTTGTGTTCCCTCTTTTTTGGTGGGAACATCATTGTAGCTGACATTTACCTACAGACCCTGAACCTAAGACTAATTCAGACCCTGAACCATCATTACCTACTGCACATCTACCGGACCCTTCCAGGCCCAACCGACTTTCTGGAAAGTCTCAACCGGGCGTCTAACAATTGCTTCTTATATCTCTGACCACTTCCGCACTCCCAATATATCCCCGCTGCTACCTCTCCGTCTTGTTTCTGTTCCTACCCCTGTCCCTACCTCGTTACAGTCTGAGGCACAGACACACGTCTCAGTCAGCATAGTTTGTGGAAGGCTTTGTAGCGGGACCCAGAACTCCTCAGGCAAGCACGCGGCCATACATGCATACTTAGAATACACATCAAACAGACTCGGGCGCTCAGAATTCTCGGCAATCAGATCAAAAGGAGAAACTTTCTCAGAGGAAAAGCAGATTTCTTTCTTAGCCCGAAAACTGTGCGGGTTATTACACGTGTTGGACAGGGATGAGCCACCATAACAAGATATGCAACCTAGAGGAGAGGCATGAGAGAGAGGCTGAACGGACAGCCGTTTGAGTCCTGGCAGTAAGGGGGATTCTTTGGACATTGATTCTTGTAAGTTCATTCGTTTGTAGATTGTAATTTGATGTTTATAAGTGGAGGAGAAGATGATGCGAGCGAAATGATTTGAAACGGTTTCACCCAGTTGACCTGGTACTGCAGTCACAGAGATTCGATCCCTAGACCTGTGCCCTAACCCTGTACATTGACCCTGTGTGCTGAGTGAGATTCGATCCCTAGACCTACCCTGTACCTGTACATAGACCCCTTGACCGGAGTAGGATTCGATCCCCAAACCTGTCCTACGGCTTAGGTTAGTCTGTAGTTTGGTCAGTAGGACTTGATCCCTAGGTCTGTAGATTAGCAGCTAGGTCTGTTACCAATAGGCCTAGAGAGTCTGTTCTAGAAKTCTCTACTGAGTCTGTCGAAAGTCTGTAGAGTCTGTAGGTTCTAGAAGTCCGTAGGGTTCTGTAGGGRGGYCCAGCCAGCATGTACCTGGGTAAGGGCTGCACGTGGGGAAGGTTCTGGAGCATGCAGAGAGTTCCACACGTTTTGGCCCAGAAGGCCAAACGTCTGGAAGCTTCCCTGGGCCACACGTTTTGGCCCAGGCCCACAGGTCTGGAGGCAGGGTCCGGGTACCTCCGAAGAAGTATAAATAAACAGGCAGCGTCCAGCCATTCATTCATTCGCCTGGGAGCCATGCGGAAGAGCTGCCTTGGTATCTTGTGCCAGGAGGTTTGCAGGTGCCCGGAGAAGAAGTGGGCTGTGAAGAAGACAGCAGCCATAGCGAGGGAGACACCGGCGGCCATAGCTAGGAGGAGGAAGACGACAGCGGCCATAGCCGCCCAGCTGTTGGTGTAGATGAGTGTACAGAGTGTGTGACGCTGTGCTGAGTGGGGACATTCAGGGTGATCCTCGTACGTGCATACATGTGAGAGTGAGGGAGAGTGAGGCTGGTGGTAGAGAGAGTGTTCGGCGGCCATAGCCGCAACTTGTACAGTTGTTCTGAACAGAGTTTAAAAGCAAGTTCATTGTTGTTTCTGAGTTGGAAGAGCTTGGTTTGCCATCGGTTCTCAAGTGTGCATGTTGTGAGCAAGTCCAGAGTTGAGTCTGATTGCATTGGTATCGGAGCTGGTACCCGTTGTCCATGCCGACGGAGCTGCAGCAGCGAGTTGGAAGAAGGAAGGAGCTGCCATAGCCAGAGATCGGCAGAGAGAGAAATAAAGGGGGAGAGAGAGAGAGAGAGAGAGAGAGAGAGAGAGAGAGAGAGAGAGAGAGAGAGAGAGGGAGAGAGAGAGAGAAAGAGAGAGAAAGAGATAGAAGGGGGGACGGCAGCCATAGCTGCCAAGCTCGGGAAAGTAGACGATCAGTAAGAAGAAAGAGAGAGATGCAGAGAGAAGGAAGAAGAAGGTGACGAAGAGGGAGACGAAGTCAGCCATAGCCAAGGTGGAAAAGACGAAGGTTTTGACGAAGAAGAAGAAGGTCCACCATAGCTGGAAGGTTGGAAGGTTGACCAGGAGTTGACCAACATTGACCAGAAGTTGACCAACGTTGATCGGGTGTTGACCAAGAGTTGACCAAGGGTGTTGACCGGGCGTTGACCGAAGTTGACCAGGAGCGTTGACCGACGAGTTGACCAAGACCGTTGACCGGAGCGTCGACCCAGTTGGAGCGAGAAGATTACCGGTACCATCTCTCCATGCCCTGGCCTACCCCTTACCCCGTGGATGTGCACCTTCACCTTGGTACCTGCTGACGTTAAGTCTGTCAAAGTCAGTCAGTCCTATCTCCCTGTCACTTCTGTCCAAGTCGGTAGGATTCAGTGTATGTGGTCATAAAACCGTAAGTCTAGCCCGGGTAGTGAGTCAAAACCCTTCGATAGAAGTTAACCTGTGCGGTCTACGTGTTGAGGCGCGGAATCGTTGTTGATTGTGCACTTTCACCATGGTGACCACTAGGACGGGGTTTAGTACCACGCCCTACAGCGAGGAGCAAGAAGAGAGAGCTGCCGGCCTTTTGCGTGAAAGGAAGGAAAAGATGGAGAAAAGGGAATTAATCAAGCAGGCCAAGATGCTGGCCCTAAGGGAGGAACAAGAGGCAAAGAAGAGGCAAATGAAGGAGGAGCTGAAGGAGCAGGAGGAGAAGATGGCGGCTATACAAGAGGAGGTGGAGAAAGAAGAAGAAGAGGAAGAAGTAGAGGAAGAAGAGCCATTGGCGAGAAGGAGAGGGGAAGCGAGCACAAGCAAAGAAATTGAGATTGCAAGGATTGCATAAGAGTGGGCCGCACATTTGGAGTTGGGGGAAGATAGGGAGGCCGAGATGGCCATTCCCCAGGAAGAGAGAGAAGCAGCAAGGAGGCAGATTGAGACGGAAAGGGACCCGGTGAGGAGAAAGGCGAAGGAGGAAGAACAGCAAATGGCATGGAGATACAGGCTGTCCCAAGAGAGGGTAAGACGATTGGAAGCGGCGGAAAAGGCGGAGAAGGATCTGAAAGCGGTGGAGACTAGGATGGGAAAAATTAGGGAAGAGACGGAGATAGCTACTAAGCTCAACACCCTGACTGAGAGCGTACAATCTTTACTAATTGCACACCACGAATAGGCGCAGTCTATTCGAAGTTTAGAAGTAAAGGTAGATGCAATGCCCGCTGGGTTCAAAGATTTTGCGAGTGACATGATGAAATACTTATTGGCCGAAGTCCACAATGCAATTAGTAAGACCCGAGAGTTATGTACCGGCGCCATTGAAGGCGCCAAGTTAGCGACTCCTAAGGAAGAGGAGCCAGCCCCACCACGCCATGAGAAAGTCAAGGTCCGTTTTCCCGAACCCTTCAGTGGAAAGAAGGGTGAGGATTTCGATAACTGGGAGGCCAACGTGCACTCCTACTTGTATTTACAGGGAGTCACGCCTGAGGACCATGTTTTGGTTGCCTTCCAAGCCGTTCGAGATGAGGTGACTAGCTTTGCTAGGTCGCTAGACCGCGCTGCGAGCTGTGATAACGAGACGTATTCGAGACTTACACCTCTCTCGGAGTTCCTGAAATCACTCAGGGAGCGATTCTCAGATGTGACGCGGGGGCTCAAAGCCTCCGACAAACTCCAAATGATACACTCTCGCCAGTGGAAGAGTGTGCACGCCCTCAAGTCCGCCATGGACGAACTGATTGCGGTCCCTGGGCATGGAGTAACCGATGCCCAGCTCCTTAACCTCTTCTACCGTGCCCTGCCTGAAAATATTCAGGGATACTTCTTCGAAAAGAAGAATCAGCAGGGCATGAATTATGATACACTTAGTCGGGAGGCAGTTGCATTTGCCGCCCAAGTGTCACCAGTTACCACGTTCTGGCACAAAGATCTGTCGAGGGGGAAAATGTGGAAGGGACGCATCATCTCGGACCAGATCAAGGCCAAAGATAGTTTAATTCTAACAATGGAGGAAGGTGGTGTAGACGAGGTTCCCTACTCTGACATTGAGTGGGGACTGGAGGAGGAGAACAGCGGCGCAGGCCAGGGGAGAACCTACGCTGTTGTTGCGGTCGGAGGGAGGCTGCAAGGAGGAGGACAACGGTTCGGCCAGAATGGTCGGGCCCCAGGTGGCCGAGGACAGGGCGACCAGGGGCTTGGCGGCAATGGCAACCGCCAAGAGGGAGGAAGGGGAGGTCCCCCGCCTAACCGTCCGCGTTTTAGTCGGTCACCCCCCAGACAGGGAAGGTGGCACCCAGGCCGGCCCGAGGGCCGACCCTGGCTAGATCTGGGTATAGATCAGGGAGTATGRCAAGCACGCATTAAYAGTTCTCAATGCGTATTYTGYGGGRACCCAGRCCACATTATCAAATTTTGTCCCAAGYATAGGGACCGTGCTGCGTYTGGGGCAGCAAAAGASAGCCGCCGGTAGGGGTCGCAACTGCCCCTACCCCAGGAGTATGTGGATCTGAGCGTGCGCGCGAAGTAGAGTCTCCCACTCCACATATCTCCATGGCAAAGGTTGCAGGCCAGCGTTTTGTAAGTTGTCCAGAGACTGCTTGTGTTAGGGTCTCTCTAGACGCTTCCCTCACAGGCTTAGCCGAGGAGTTAAGAGAGAGGAGGCAAGCCTGGGCCAAGATGAAGAAGGATAGTAAAGGACAGCTAATCCTCGCAGATGTAGAGATATTTAGAGCTAGAGTAGGAGCCCTCATAGACAGCGGGCGACTAGGAGCTATATTAGTCGTAAAGCGCTGAGGAAGGTCCAACGACTAGAAGAGCCTGTGGTCAGCATCCTCGCAGACAATAGCAGGATGCGCGTCGAAGAGTATGTTGAGGGGGTCCATGCCTACTTTCGCCTGGAGAAAGATGGCAAGGTAGAGAAGGTACTGCACTCCCTGACCCTCCTTGTAGAAGAGAGTCTCCCGTTTGACATAGTTTTAGGCACAGATTGGGGAGAGGCACCACGAGCCACACTTCACCTCAGAGAGCATGAGTGTAGGCTCCCTAGTGCGTCAGGCGAAGTCAAGAAAGTCCGCCTGTTCCATGAGTCCGGGGTAGATAATCCCCTTACCCATTGCTGCCTCAGCGCTCCTGCATTCGCCAGGCTTGTGCGAAAGGAGCAGTTTGAAGAGCAGGTGTTTGTGGCCTATGTTAGGCAAGTGCCCGATCAGCCTAAGGAGGAAGAAAAGATCCATCCTGCTATTGCAAGTCTGCTGGAAGAATATAAGGATCTATCTAAACCACCTTCAGGGGTAGTGCCCAGAACGATCCAGCACCGAATAGAAATAGAACCTGGCAGTAGAACGCCAAAGGGGGCAGTCTACAGGATGTCTCCCAAAGAGTTAGAGGAGCTACACAGACAGTTAGATTAGCTCCTAGAAAAAGGATGGATCCGGCCTAGTTCATCGCCGTTCGGCGCACCTGTTCTGTTTGTCCCAAAGAAGGAGGGAGAGTTGCGCATGTGTATTGACTACAGGGGACTGAACGCCATCACGATTAAGAATGCAGAGCCATTACGGCGTATAGATGAATTGCTAGATCGAGTTCAGGGGTGCAGATATTTCTCGAAGATAGATTTAAAATTTGGGTACCATCAGATAGAAGTCCACCCTGACGATCAGTATAAGACGGCGTTCAGGACAAGGTATGGGCATTACGAGTTCATAGTGATGCCATTTGGACTTACTAATGCACCCGCAACATTTCAGCGTTGTATGAACGACTTGTTTAGACCTTGGCTAGATAGGTTCGTCGTAGTTTACCTAGACGATGTCCTAGTGTTCAACAAGACCCTCGAGGAACATGAGGGCCATCTACAACAGATTCTAAGTAAGGTCAGAGAGTCTAACTTCAAGATTAACCCGAAGAAGTGCGAATGGGCCAAGACACAGGTCCTTTACCTAGGCCATGTACTAGACGGCGATGGCATTCGGCCTGAGGACAGCAAGATAGCATCCATCAAAGATTGGCCAACTCGTAAGACACTAACAGAGTAGGACTGGCTAACTACTACAGGAAGTTTGTGAGGAACTTCTCTACGATCACTGCTTCCCTTCGTAGACTATTGAAGAAAGAAGCTATTTGGAAGTGGGATCAGGATTGTACGTCAACCTTCAAGAAATTGAAGAAGGCTTTGATAGAGTACCCTGTCCTCAAAGTTGCTGATCCATCATTGCCATTTGTTGTTACTACAGACGCGAGTCAGTATGGCATAGGTGTCGTTCTACAGCAAGATGACGGCAACGCATGTCAGCCAGGCTGTCTTCAGAGAAAGTCGCAGCATCGACATACGAGAGGGAACTCTACGCTCTCAGGCAGGCTCTAGAGCACTGGAAACACTACCTGCTTGGGAGGCACTTCAAGGTTTATTCAGACCACGAGACTCTTAGATGGCTAAAGACACAGGCCAAGATGACGCCCAAGTTGACCAGATGGGCTGCTGAGATAGACCAATATGACTTTGAGTTAAACCCCGTTAAAGGCAAGTACAACGTGGTAGCTGATGCTCTAAGCAGGAGATCTGATTATTTCGGCGCGATAGTACACTATCTAGACATAGGGGCCAATCTGCAGCAGAAAGTAAGAGATGCCTATGCACAGGACCCAATCTACAGTGACCTGCTCAAAAGAGTAAGGGAAGCCCTAGATAGTGAGCCACACTACCGGACCACGAATGGGCTACTGTTTGAAAAGACTAATGTCGTTGACAGGCTATGCGTCCCCAATAGTGAAGAGATCCGTAGTCTGATCTTAGGGGAATGCCACGATACAGAAGGGCACTTTGGATGGCAGAAGACTTTAGCTAACCTGATGATGTCCTATACGTGGCCAGGCATGAAAGCAAACTGCATAAAATATGTGCGCAGTTGCAAAGTGTGTCAGCGTAATAAAGCTACGACTAGAGCCCCTCTGGGTCTTCTTAGACCCTTGCGTATTCCCTCCGGACCCAGAGATTCAATGTCCATTGACTTCATGGATACTGGGGTCAGAAGCAGCCATGGAAAAACTCAAGTCATGGTCATAGTAGACAGATTTAGTAAGTATGCAGTATTTGTTCCCTTGCCTTTAGAGGCCCGTACAGAGTTAGTTATAAGGAAGTTCTTTGATTTCTGGGTAAGCGAGCATGGTATGCCATTGTCCATAGTAAGTGATATGGACACCCGGTTTACCAGCCAGAACTGACAAGATCTTATGAAAGTATACGGGTCTAAGTTGTTGATGTCGTCAGGACGACACCCCGAGACTAACGGTCAGACAGAACAGATGAATAAGATTATGCAACAGCTACTCAGAATGTACATTAGACCAGATCAGCTAGACTGGGACGAGTTGCTTCCCAAAGTAGCAAGCGCCTACAACAACAGCGTTCACTTAGCTACTTGTCGGACTCCTAATGAGCTACATAAGTCTTTTAAACCTAGGCGACTACTAGAAGGACTAAACCGGGATCAGATCCAGAGACTTCCACCCGGTTCTCGAGAGTTC
The DNA here is from genome assembly GCA_003427395.1 of Chara braunii. NCBI lineage: Eukaryota > Viridiplantae > Streptophyta > Charophyceae > Charales > Characeae > Chara > Chara braunii. The sequence continues at coordinate 4,443,936 of BFEA01000024.1, read as the reverse complement.
GCGCTCCATCATGAGCAAGAGGTTGCTAAGGTCACAGACAACCTGAGGAAGGCCCAACACCGCATGATAGAGCAGGCTAACAAGCACCGCCGACCTTCACAGTTTCAGGTAGGTGACCTAGTCTGGGTCAAGTCGAAGGAGTTCGCACCGGAGGAAAACATCTCGCAGAAGCTCTCACCTGCATATAGAGGACTGTGGCCTGTCCTAGAAGTCAAAGGAGGAGAGGACGGCCCGTCGTATACGATAGAGATCCCAGCCCACCTCCACACGTACCCAGTCTTCCACTCCTCTAAGTTGTTACCTTGCACCACGTCTGTCAGGTTAGAGGGCATTGTGGAAGAGGACGTGTTTAGGACAGGAGGACGAGGTCGTCCCCAGAAACAGTACAAATTTAGGTTCGCATACCAGGAACCCGAGGACGACCGGTGGTTTACAAGAACAGAGCTTTTAGAAACCGCTCCCGACATAGTACACGCCTACGAGAGGGAAAGAAAAGGTAAAGGTCCTGCCTTGAGTTAGAGGGTTCTCGGAGGACCTCGAATTTAGAACGGCGGGAGTGAAACGGTTTCACCCAGTTGACCTGGTACTGCAGTCACAGAGATTCGATCCCTAGACCTGTGCCCTAACCCTGTACATTGACCCTGTGTGCTGAGTGAGATTCGATCCCTAGACCTACCCTGTACCTGTACATAGACCCCTTGACCGGAGTAGGATTCGATCCCCAAACCTGTCCTACGGCTTAGGTTAGTCTGTAGTTTGGTCAGTAGGACTTGATCCCTAGGTCTGTAGATTAGCAGCTAGGTCTGTTACCAATAGGCCTAGAGAGTCTGTTCTAGAAKTCTCTACTGAGTCTGTCGAAAGTCTGTAGAGTCTGTAGGTTCTAGAAGTCCGTAGGGTTCTGTAGGGRGGYCCAGCCAGCATGTACCTGGGTAAGGGCTGCACGTGGGGAAGGTTCTGGAGCATGCAGAGAGTTCCACACGTTTTGGCCCAGAAGGCCAAACGTCTGGAAGCTTCCCTGGGCCACACGTTTTGGCCCAGGCCTACAGGTCTGGAGGCAGGGTCCGGGTACCTCCGAAGAAGTATAAATAAACAGGCAGCGTCCTGCCATTCATTCATTCGCCTGGGAGCCATGCGGAAGAGCTGCATTGGTATCTTGTGCGTGGAGGTCTGCAGGTTCCCGGAGAAGAAGTGGGCTGTGAAGAAGACAGCAGCCATAGCGAACCAGTGAGGGAGACACCGGCGGCCATAGCTAGGAGGAGGAAGACGACAGCGGCCATAGCCGCCCAGCTGTTGGTGTAGACAAGTGTACAGAGTGTGTGACGCTGTGCTGAGTGGGGACATTCAGGGTGATCCTCGTACGTGTATACATGTGAGAGTGAGGGAGAGTGAGGCTGGTGGTAGAGACAGTGTTCGGCGGCCATAGCCGCAAGTTGTACAGTTGTTCTGAACAGAGTTTAAAAGCAAGTTCATTGTTGTTTCTGAGTTGGACGAGCTTGGTTTGCCATCGGTTCTCAAGTGTGCGTGTTGTGAGCAAGTCCAGAGTTGAGTCTGATTGCAGATTATTGGCTAAAGGAGGAGATGACATTGGTTCAATCTTGTCCGTTCTCTTCCTTTTTCGTTCTCCATTCTCTTCATTTCAGTGTCCATTTCCACTTCTTCTCGAGTTGTGAAATCTTGCACCGTCTCAAAGTTGAGTTTTGCATTGCCAGTTGAGCATTTCAGTTGGCTTCTTTTGCTTAGTTTTCGTCATGACATTTTGCGTCGGCTTTGGTTCGTGAATGCTTGGTTCTGTGACAACTGGTGCTTATATGTCTTCCTGTGTGTTTGACGGAGGCCAGCTGGAAACCGGGCCCGAAACCAGAAGACGGCTTATGGGCAGCGTGGTGGTACTCATCTGTTCACAAATCATCAGGATTTTTCGCCCAAAGTACATCGTATGTGGTATGTTCAAACTTCAATCTTGGCAGTCATTCTCTCACACAATCCTTCTGTGAAGTTTGCTGCGTGTGTATTTTTAACTTCTCAGCAGTCATCGCAGAAAAATAACTCGTAACAATGAAAGGAGAACAATTCCATCAATGGAGAAAATATTCGACAGAGCTCAGCACGTATTTATAGCAGAGTAATGAACTATTATCTCATACTCTCATGGTAGGTAATATCAGTACTAATCTTAGGCTGGGTTGCACAGTGTACATGTACGTGGGCTCTGTGAATGTGCATACGCGTATCCACGTACCGCGTACGTGTATTC
>BFEA01000024.1:4403321-4416487 GCA_003427395.1 Chara braunii | reverse complement strand
CGGCGAGGTCTCAGGATGCCGCCTGCAGACAGTCACCGCCACCAACTTGCTTGGCTTCTCCAACGCTGCTTCGCGAGAAATGAACCGCCAAAAGTCCTGAACCGATGGGCCTAACCTACCTATAGACTACACAAGACCTAAACTGGACTGACTGACCAACCGGTGTCGAGCGCATCAGCCCTCGCACAAACGAGGGTTCTCCCGGCCATGTCACGCAGGAGTTCAACAAATTCTAGAGACAACTCGGGAACGACGCATAACATTCCGCGAACCGCCGAGACGGACGTGGTTGCATCGCTCCTTCGCCGCTCTAGCCGGGTGCGCCAGTTGTACATCCCGCGGTCCCCTACGACAGGACAGGTTCCCGCAGGGCATAAGCTTGCTTCCCTAAGGGGTTGTCACCACCCTTAGGGGCGTATCCCTACCAAGCTAGTGACCCACGTGCGAAAGCTTTTAGATGCAATTGCAGAGGTAGGTCAACCGAGGGTGTTTGCTCGTTTGCTGTAGTATAGATACATTTGGTTAACGCCAAGTGGACCCGATCGTCGTTTGTTCCTCGGGCGCTGATCTCCAAGGTGCGGAGCTAACGTCGGTCGACTAGGACGGTCTCAACCAAACGTGAAACCCTCAACTTAATCCTAGTCCCTTAGACATGAAGTCAAACGAAAGTTAAAACATCCACAAATAATTATATCAAAAGGAGTTGACCGTAGCCGATAAGAACGTACCTGTCGAGCGCATCGGCCCCCGCGCGAGTGAGGGCCGTCCCGGCCATGTCACGCAGGAGTTTAAACAAAAAACTTACCAATATAGAGACAATTTGAGAACGACGCATAAGTAATCCCGCGAGCCGTCGAGACGGTCGCGGTCGCGTCGTCTCTTTGTCGCTCTAGCCGGGTGCGCCAGCTGTACATCCCGCGGTCCACCATTAAAACAAAAATGGAATCGGGATCCTTATAAAAGTTCCATGTGAAAGCAACGATCACAATCTAATAATTCCGGAACTAAGACGAAACTTTTACGACAATTCATAACAGCACAATAACAAAACTGGATTTAGCCTCCACAAACCTTCACTTGAAAAGAAAAAATGGATTTAGCCTCCATGAGCTTCACTTAATACAACAAAACTGGATTTAGCCTCCAGAAGCCTTAAATCATTACTAATCATATGTGGATGGTATGATACCAGATATGGCCTCTGGCAAGCCTTATCAAACTTGGACCCAGGTCTAGCCCTTGGAAGCCTTCAATTCAGAGGAACTTTTTCAGAATGATCCCAGCATCATCCCACTGGCGGCCACTCAAAACATCATTTAGTCTCTCATAATGGTACCGGAAAAGCTTCCGACTAGCCTTCTAAAACGAAATCCATTCAGTCGATACCTGCGTTGCACCTGAATAAAACTCAACTGAGTCAGGAATAACCCCTGACAGGTCTTCTAAACGTATCAACTTCCTGGAGTTGTTCAGACGTAGTCTGAACGGACTATTCAGCAAGAAATCATTCGTCCAAAGTTCCCCGACCAAGTTATGATCCTCATTTCATTCCACATAAGTTATCAAGCCCGTTGCTTCTGAATTCCTTGTGAATGCGTCAAGGAGTGGTGTTATCCGTATGAGGATAACATCTCGACATCAAGCCCCGCTTTAGATTCGAGTCTCACCACATTCCCTCCGATTCCAGTGTTTTCGATCTTATTAGTCCTGTGCATGTAGAGTAGAATTGCCGCACCTCAAATGACCAAGGCTGGCTAGACCCCGACCATAAAGGTATGGTGACCATGCGTGACACAAGGTTAGGTAGCCACTCCTCCCCTCATGCCAAACAATAGTCGCCTACCCTACAAGCATCATTCTAATAAGACCTCAACACTTTCCTCTCTTTCAGTGATAGTATAGTCCTCCTTCCCTTAAACCTCATAGGGTACAGAAGACAACATCCCACTATGGACCAGAAGCATAGCTCCGGCGCGAGCCTCACTACCACCTACATAGCTCACTAATCCATCAGAAATTTATCGTGACATGATAATGCCTTCAAAAACTTCACAAAATTCAAGAACAATAATACAATTTACAACAAACGCTTTCACATGAAATTTCATAATGATCCAGGCTAAATAATCTTCAACAGTAAGTTTAAATGCCTTCGATCATAGAAATGCATAACAAAACGGATAATCTCGAAATGGATAAGAGTCCGGATAAACTGATCGATCGGAATATACATCATTCTAATATAGTAATCAAATGCATGACTAAATAAATCTGCAAGCTCATGATAAAATATCCGATTGAAATATGACACATGAAAACATTCATTTTCAACACGATAGCTTGAGATTTATAGATAACTTCAATGAACATTAAAACAATAACAAAATACGACTCAATTAATATCAAGACATAAAATCTTTACATCCAACTGAAATGTCCAAAATAATCTTTAGAATAAAATCAACACATAATTCACAGGGAGAAAATGATTAAAAAAATTAATTGATAGAGATAAATAAACAGAAAACGATAAATTTATCCACTGTAAAATAAAATACATGAATGTCGCTCCGCTAAGAACAACGGTAGTTTGCCGTTATCCCTGGCAACGGCGCCACCTGTCGAGCGCATCGGCCCTCGCACGAACGAGGGTCCTCCCGGCCATGTCACGCAGGAGTTTAACAAATTCTAGAGACAACTCGGGAACAACGCATAACATTCCGCGAACCGCCGAGACGGATGCGGTTGCATCGCTCCTTCGCCGCTCTAGCTGGGTGCGCGAGCTGTACATCCCGCGGTCCCCTACGACAGGACAGGTTCCCGCGGGGCATAAGCTTGCTTCCCTAGGGGGTTGTCACCACACTTAGGGGCGTATCCCTACCGAGCTACTGACCCACGTGCGAAAGCTTTTAGATGCAATTGCAGAGGTAGGTCAGTTGAGGGTGTTTGCTCGTTCGCTGTAGTATAGATACGTTTGGTTAACGCCAAGTGGACCCGATCGTCGTTCGTTCCTAGGGCGCTGATCTCCTAGGTGCGGAGCTAACGTCGGTCGACTAGGACGGTGTCAACCAAACGTGAAACCGTCAACTTAATCCTAGTCCCTTAGACATGAAGTCAAACGAAAGTTAAAACATCCACAAATAGTTATATCAAAAGGAGTTGACCGCAACCGATAAGAACGTACATCAGATCCAAAGTAAGAACTGGGAGAGTCAAAATTATAATTTGATATATCCAATAACACAGGATCGAAATACAATCCGACCATCTTTGGTCGAACACCACAAAACAATCAAATAACCGCCTACAAGGAGTCGACTATCGACAATCATATAGCTGCAGCCGACAAGATAGTCGGCTGCCTTAGTCATGACTTGATGAGACACGTTGCCAAAGTCATTTATTTCAGCCTATCGCCGACCTGAGATTAAGCACGCACACCTGTCCCCATACACGCTTAATATTATTGAATGACAGGCTGCTTTGCGGATGATTCTTGATCAGGGGCATTGCTTGAAGTGTTGCATGCGTCTCCGTCTAGGAAGTGGTTTGGGATATTCCTCCTCCTCGTCCGAGCACAAGACTCGGATCTCAGAAGTCGGGCCGTCTCCAACGAATCGGCAAATACGTCCCCGTAGAACGGTCCACTCTGGGCCGATAACAGAGTCGGCTCCTGAAGCAACGAACCCCCGCCCCAGATGCTGCCTAGAGATAAAAAATGCGTCCACTGCAAGTAGCCTTCATATATTTTTATTTTCTTCTAAGTCCAGGATAACCTAGACAAAAAAAAATCAGAGGAGATAGAGAATGAGAAACATTTAGACAGGTATAGGTAGATAGGGTCATTTGGGATAGAATGGGTCAATCTTCGGGGAAAAAAACAAGTCCGTTAGACCTTATCTGCTTTCTTTCAATCAGATCCGTTCACGACATGCACTGAATTAATATTTTTCAGAACAACAAACCCTTTTAACCATCAGGCAGGCGAAAAGTAGAAAGAGGACAATCCTTTCCTTCATCCCAAATAGGCATAATCAATCTTCTTTGCAAGCATCCTTCTACCTACCTGCACAGATCGCAAAGCAAAACAGACAAGTTCAAAGGAAACCAATGCGATTTCATATCCAAGTCAGACCTTACCATTCACATGCGAACACACATTTCCTTTGCCATTTTCAAAGAATATTCAATGAACAGGGTCAAGCAAGTGTGGGTTCACACAGGTGTGAAGAGACATCTAAGTCAGTCAACTGACCTCGAGTGAAGATGGAAATGGCTCACTCAAGAAAACCGTATGATATTCCAATCAAATGAAAACAACGATCGTCGAAGTCCTAAGTGCGCAGCTCACAACTTTCCCATTGTGGCCGTTCCACTACGCCATAATCCCCATGTAGTTACAAACCTCAAACCATCTTGCTTCCAGAACCTCCCCAATGCAGCCCCAATTTGCAGACCCCAATTGCAGTTCCAACCTCACAAAGTTGGTCCTCGATGGAACCCGGATCTCAACTGCATCACGTCCCCAACGACAATCCCAAACCAACTCACCAGTCCAAACCTCCTCCAACTATTGCGTTAAACGCCAAGTCAGCCCCACTTGGTCCCAAAGTGGTCCAAAATTGCCGCCTGCAATTCCAACCAGTTCAGACCCCTGAACCGTGCCGAGCGTACTACATAAAAATAAAGGTGACCTTGCGCACAAAAATACACGCGTTGTGCATCCCAATCGATCACCAGAGTTTTTCACTGCCCAAAAAAAGTCGGACAGCACTACCGCATCACTGCCGCAAATGCCGCTGCTATCGTCGAAAAAACAAGTAGCACTACCGCACTGCCGTCAAAATGTCACTGCCGCCACAAAGAAAAACGGGCAGCGCTTTCGCACCGCCGTCAAGATGTCACTGCAGTCGCAAAAAAAACGGGCAGCGCTCTCGCACTGCCGTCAGAATGCCACTGTCGCCGCAAAAAAAATGGGCAGCGCTTCCGCACCGCCGTCAAAATGCCACTGTCGCCGCAAAAAAAACGGGCAGCGCGTCCTCATTGCCGTTAAAAATGCTGCCGCCGCCGAAACAATTGGGCAGTGCTTTCGCGCCGCTGCCGCAGTTACCGCAAAAGTAGCAGTGCCTCCCCCACGACCGTCGTTATGACTGCGGCTATAGCCGGCAGCACCTTCACCCTTGCTGAGATGGTGGCTATGGGAGCCTCCTCTCTCAGCCTCTATTGCAGACCTCCACTCTCCTCCTCCAGGCAGCACTTCCTCTAGCAGCAGCACCTCGCACCGGCAGCTACTCCATGCCCCTCCTAGCTGTGCGTAGCTGCTCCCGGACCTCAATCCACTCCTAAGCTCCCGAGTGTCATGTATCAAGCCTTAGGTCTCACTACGCGCCCATAGCCTCATGCTATGTCAAGCTGCTGCTCCGCTGTGCCTTTGCTTGGGTCCACCCCTTCCTAATATAATCATGGAGGTGGGGCACACACATCACTTTAGTTATGGGTCCATATGTGCCTCTATCTGCCTTCACTCGAGCTGCTGAATCCCGCAATCACTCTGTGACTGCCACTTGTGACTTTTCCTTGCTTCCTCTGCTGTCACTGTGGAATATAGTTGTTGTGACCCATAACTTTCATTGTCCAGCTTGCTTCGCCTCGTGTATATATATATGTCCCTCTGCAGGCTTGTACATCCTGTGATGATGGCTTCAAGCTGTCTCGGCTCTGGACCCAAGTTCCGGAGCAGCCTCTCATTAAAAATGGGGGCAAGCTCAGTCCGCATGGGTTTGAGCCCAAGCAGCCCTCATAGGGCTTCAATACAAGGCGGATAAGTCAAGCCCTTTGCTATCTGGACGGCTGCCAATTCGGAGGCTTCAAAGCCTTACAGCCTCAGTCTGACCATAGACTTGGGCGGTCCAAAATCATGCACCCAGTTATCCATGAATAACTTGATAACGTGTTCAGTCCTTGCAGTCTCAAGCATGGCTATTAGTCTCGCATACTTGTGAAGCTGTCTACTATGATGAAATGTTCCTTTTGCCACTCTTGCTGGTCATGAGGGTACCCATGAAATCCACGGAGACACTCTTGTCCCAGACCAACAGGAATGGGCAAGGGTTTGAGTACGCGGCTTGTCCCGCTGACAGACTTGACAAGTCTGTATGTACTTCCTTGCATCGTCAAGCATACTAGGCCACCAAAATCACTGAACTAAATTAGCACTAGTCTTCTTATATCCAAAGTGACATGTCGCATCATGACACTAACCTGGAAATAAACTATGCAAAATCTCGCTAGATGGCACATATAGTCTTTAGAACCCTGCCTTTTCAAGAAAGAGTAATCCGTCCACCATCACAAACTCGTCAAATGTCGCTTTTTTTCGCATCTAGTTGGCCTATGATGCCCATCATGACGGGATCTTCCTTGTAGGCATCCACCAATGATCGAGTTACATTGTGAAATAGGCCAAACTCCGTAATCAGCGCACCTAAGTAGTCTGCCCTATAGGACAGCGCATCAACAACCGTGTTGTACTCCCCTTTCACGTAATCCAGCTTGAAGTCGTATTGATCTATGACTTCAATCCAGCGTTTGAGTGCATCAAAAAAAACAGGCTGCGTCTTAATCCACTTGCTGTACTCCCCTTTCACGTAATCCAGCTTGAAGTCGTATTGATCTATGACTTCAATCCAGCGTTTGAGTGCATCAGAGAGAACAGGCTGCGTCTTAATCCACTTGAGTGTCTGATGGTCAGTTCTCAAATAGAAGATCCTTCCCAACAGATAGTGTCTCCAATGGACAAGAGCCTTGTAAAAGACGTAGAGTTCCCTTTCATAGGTTGACTTCGCGAATTTGTTTGACGACATATTTCTGGTCATGTACTCAATTGGTCTCAACTTCTCATTCCTTGCTGGGCCAGCACTGCGCCTATGTCGTATTGGCTTGCGTCGGCGGTCACGACGAATGGCGTCTCCAGCCATGAGAACTTCATGAGGCATGAGGGCATGCTTCAATCTTTTGAAAGCAGCCTCGCATTTGTTTGTCCATTCCCATGGTGTCTCAGGGCGTGTAAGATCAGTCAAGGGGGCGGTCACCATAGTATACGTCTTAACGAATGCTATAGTTGCCTTCCCATCTTCGGGCCTTATCCCCTCCGTGGATATCTCATGACCCAAGTACAAGATTCTAGTACAACTGAACTCGCATTTCTCTAAATCATAGTTGCAGCCGCACGAGCCACACATTCGTGTGGTGCGGTGCGGAGTACGGCGTGCGGGAGGTGCTCGATCTCCGCACATTCCGCACCCGCACAGACCAAATCCGTGCGGGGGGTGGCTGTGCGAGTGCGGAAATGTGCGGGGACGTGCGCTACGTGTACCGCACCCTGCGGAGCCGTGCGGGACGTTTTTTTTTTTTTAAGGGGGTCTGAGGGGTCCGAACGTGCTGCTCCTTGATCAAATCTTTCCTTGGCCATGCCGGCGGCGAACTTGCTGCTCATCATTGCGACTTGCACACATCAAACATGGGCAGGACCACCAAATCAGCCATAGTCCCCATTACATCCCCAATTCACCCACACCAGACTCTGTGTCCTCCCCCATCCCGCCGTAGACTCCTCCACAACCACCGCCCCCTTTCAACATGGCTGGCCAAACAGGATGAACTAAAAAAAAAAAAAAAATCAAATTGCCAGCAGTTGCTGTCTTCGGAAGTCTGCCTTCAAATCACGTGGACGATTATAAAAATAATTAATAATATAACAAAAACAAAGAAGAAAAGACAAAAGGAGGTATGTTGTCTGCCTTGAAATCAAGTGGAGGAGAGATGCACAACAGATGCAGGAGATATGGAGGAGAGATGGAGAGATGGAAGAGAAAGGTGGTGAATGGAGGAGAAATGAAGGTGGAGGGGATACGAGAGGGAGATGGGGATATAGAGGAGAGATGGAGGGGAGAGGGCGAGATACGGAGGTGGAGGAGAGATGGACATGGAGGAGAAAGGTGGAGGTAAGGAGGAGAGATGATGTTGCACCTGGTCGAGGCATGGTGGAGAGATGAAGGTGGAGGCATGGAGGAGAAATGAAGGTGGAGGGTGGACGAGAGATGGAGGAGAGATGGAGGAAAGATGGAGGAAAGATGGATAGGTGGAGGACAAAGGTGGAGGCATGGAGGAGAGGTGAAGGTGGAGGGTATATGAAGGACAACTGGAGGAGAGATGCAGGAAAGACTGACAGTTGGACAAACGTGGAGGCATGGAGGAGAGGTGAAGGTGGAGTGTATATGGAGGACAAATGGAGGACGGATGGACGACAAATGGACAAGTGAAGGATGAAGGTGGAGGCATGGAGGAGAGATGAAGGTGGGGATACGGCGGGGAGACTGGGATATGGCGAGCACCGAGTCCAGGAACAGGAAACAACGGAAAAAAAGACGAGCGGTATTTCCAGCGTTTTCCAGCGGAGGGGATATGGCGAGGAGATGGGGGGTTATAGTAGGACCTAGAGGACGACGAAGGAGAGTAGATATGGAGGAGGAGAAGAGGAGGAGGGAGAAAAAGACAATACATGAACCCCTAAAGTGCCTTATGCATCAAGCCCTAACAGCCCCTGCGCATCAAGCCCTACAGGCCCCTATAGATCAGCATGACCCCTGCGCAAGGATGACAAACAAAAATCGAAAAAAGGTCGAACAAGAAAACCAGGCTCCTTCGGGACATCCGTTGCAATGGGAACAACACAGAGATGATTACCATGACCCTGACGCAAGGATGACACATGATTCGAGAAAAGGTCAAAAAAAAAAACAAAAAACAGCTCAATAGATTGGATTATTTTCAAAATTTCGATACCTAGGTGAGAGAGGAGGAGGACGATGTGGACGCAGAGGTCTTGCTAATCTTTTCTGTATCGTTCCCAATCCTCCTTCGTTTGGTGACTTTGGGAACGATGCAGAGAAGATTAGCACGACCTCTGCGCAAGGATGACACGCACAAAATTTAATCGCGAAAACTTTGGGAAAAAAAAAAGCTCGACAGATTCGTTACCTGGGTGGGAGAGGAGGAGGACGTGGACGACGAGGGCGACAAGGAAGGGGAAGAGGACGACCTGAAGGAGGAGGGCGACGAGGACGACGAGGAAGGGGAGGAGGAGGAGGAGGAGGAGGAGGAGGAGGAGGAGGGCAACGAGGGCTGCGAGGAAGGGGAGGAGGAGGACGAGCGGGAGGAGGAGTGAGACGAGGGCTCGATAGATTCGTTACCTGGGTGGGAGAGGAGGAGGACGTGGACGACGAGGGCGAAGAGGAAGGGGAGGAGGATGACCTAGAGGAGCAGGGCGACGAGGGCGACGAGGAAGGGGAGGAGGAGGAGGAGGAGGAGGAGGGCGACGAGGGAGACAAGGAAGGGGAGGAGGAGGAGGAGGAGGGCGACGAGGGTGACGAGGACGGGAAGGAGGAGGAGGAGGAGGAGGAGGAGGGGAAGGAGGAGGAGGAGAACGAGGAGGGCGACGAGGGCGACGAGGTAGGGGAGGAGGAGTAGGACGAGCGGGAGGAGAGGAGAAGCATGCAGAGGAGGCAGTGAGGAGGATGAAGGGGAGGACAACACTCCTCGTAGGAATGGTCGTGGCCGACCAGAAACCTACCCAAGAGGCCCAACCAAGCCCACCCACACACAGTACAAATAGGTTTTGAAATTTTGAAACCTCGCGGTCCAGCCTTGAGCGCGGGCCCAAAATTTTTTTTTCAGTCTTGGCATCAATATTGGCGGGGGGCCTCCAATGTGTTGTTTCGACCCACGCCTTTTTTTTTTTTTTTTTTTTTTGGGGGGGGGGGGGGGGGGGGGCCGTTCCCCGCCCACCTCATGCGCCTTGCGGGAACGGCCGGGCACTTGCGGGGAACGTCGGGAAACTCGCGCACGACGTGCGCTTGCAAGTATGCTCTAAATTGATCTTATATTTGTGTCGTCGTAGGAGTGAAATTGAAGTTTCTACATGCAGGAATGCTCCTCCACTGTCCTACTAAAGATAAGAATATTGTGGAGGTACACGACGATGAACTTATCCAAGTAGTTATGGAACATCCTATTCATGGCATGCTGGAATGTACCCGACGCATTGCAAAGACCAAAGGGCATCACCACAAACTCGTACAGACCGTACCTGGTATGAAATGCGGTTGTGTGCTGGTCCTTTGGTCTAACGGCAATCTCATGGTAGTCGAACTTTTAAGTCTTTGTGAAGTACTTACATCCCTGCACCCTATCCGGAAGGTCGTCGATGCACGGTAGAGGCTCTGCGTTCTTAGCGGTGATGGCATTGAGGCCTCTTAAATCAATGCACATCCTTAGTGTCCCCCCTTCTTCGGAACAAATAGAACTGGCGAGCCGCCAAAGGGGGAGGCTTCAGTTGCCGACGAAGCTCGTCCAACTCAGTCGGAGCCATCCTATAGATTCTTCCCTTTGGTGTCTTGCTACCAGGGATGATCTCTATGGCATGGACAACCTCCCTATCTACAGATCAGGGTATTTAACGACGACATTTTCTATCTTTGGGGTGTTTTAACAACCTTCCCTTTTCTCAGAGACAAAAACTACATACATACCCTCCTCTTGGTTTTGTTTATAATAATTGTGGAATGCTATTGCGCACATACAACCATAAGTGTGCATCAGACTGCTAGCCTCGTACTTCGTGAGTCTGACTGTCCTCCCTTCCGGTGATACACGCTTGAGCACCTTTCGGTCACAGTCACACTAAGGTTTTTCGACCTCAAGGTAGTGCATACCTAACAACATGTCGAATGGCAAGTCATCGCTGACGAGCAACGAAATCTGTGATAAAGTTCCCAGCCTCCATAATAGAAGGTGCAGACTACGTCCTTGACGCAGGAATTGACAACCACGCGCTTCTTGTTGGCCAGGGTAGAGGCTACAGATCTACCCAAGCGCTGCACCCAGTCCCTAGGCGCAGTCGTGACTTATGAAGTTCTGCGCGGAGCCAATATCTACGAAGGCACCACACTTGCCGCCACCTACACCGACTTCCACCACGAAATGCTCCCGTCTAGGACCTCTAGACAGTGCCACCCAAGACTCACGAGGGTCCCTTGCCGACCACTCCGTTGCTACCTCTTTAAACACATCCAACGAACAAAGCATTGTTTGGTAGATGTGTTTGCATTGTGACTAGCGAGTCAATAGCTTCGGGCAACTCCTGAAGTGGTGAGGGAGGACTTGCTCCTTGGGGATGATATCCTGGAGGTGCACATACGAATTTATGTTGGCCTCCCAATTATCGAAGTTCTCTCCCTTTTTCCCACTGTAGGGATCACGAAACTTCACTTTTACTCGCTATCTACGGGGACGTGCTTCGTCCTTCTTCGGGGGCGTTATTTTGGCAGCTTCTATCACACTTGCACAAAACTTCTTTATATTGTCTAAACCGCGTGTGCACTTTTGTGCCCACACACAACATCATACCACGTGCAAAGTCTTTAAATCCTAAGTGTATGGACTGCAAGGCGATATCGTGGCCCCTCTTATGGCAGAATTGCTCTTGCTGCGCCCTCAATCGTACCTCTACGTTTTGGGACAGGAGCCCAACTTGGGTCTTGAGATCAGCGGGCTCCTCCAACCTCCCTTCTCTGCAGCCTCATTCATACTCTTTTCCATCTCATCCGCAGCCTCCATTCCTAATCTCCTTTCCCTTGTGAGGCGCAACTTCCACTCCAGCCTCTTCTCCTCTTCCATAGTTTGCGTACGCAAGGGATTGGTCTCCGCCTGAATCTCCCTTACCGCCGCCTCCCTCGCGGCCTGGGGAACATATAACATCGCTTCTTCTTCTTCCCCCAGCGACAGGTTCGCCACCCACTCGGTCACCATTTTTTCCAACCTTGTGTCTGTCGGCTTCGTGCCACTTGACTCCCCGTTCTCCTCTCTTTTCCTATGCATCTCCGGGGGAGTGCCTTTTTCTTTTTTTTTTTTCTTCTTCATCCATTGAGGTCGCAACTTCCTCTTTCTCCTTCTGCAGCCTCTTCAACTCCTCTGATCCTTCTTTCTTTGCTTTTTCTTTCAGGAGTGCTAACTTCTTCGCCTTCTTCTGCAGCTCATTCTTCTCTCTCCTGGCCTTCTGCTCGACCAATATCCTCACAGCCTCCTGCTCCTGCTCCTTCGTATAAGGAGTGGTCCCTGTACCACCCCTCGTCTCAACTCTACACGTCGATGTGTGCCAGAAGCCTACTGGGAACAGGAAACGCCAGAGGGTCGCCCAGAGGGAGAACCCCATGAGCAAGTCGTACATCAAGTAGTCATCCATGGTGCCAGGTGTACGACAAGGCACTGTCCCACTCCTCACCACTTAGACTTACCCACAGACTCACAAACGGACTCTCTGACTCATTGGCTATCACTACAGGACTTCACTGCTGATCAGGAGGCATTTAAGGAGATCCCCCGTAACTCCTCAGGAATTCTTTAACGTCGCAAACAGGACGATGTGATCAGCACAGTCCTCTCAACACTTAGACAGTTGGTTGTGCAACCCACAACTCCGATTTTGGGCCAACCATGCCTCTCTACGACCTCATGCGTGGATTCCTATCACCTGGACAAAAGTGACTCGATGCAGAAAGAAGAGAGACAAACTCCGCAAGTACCATGGGGTGAGTCCACATACATAAGGCGAGGGGGTAGGCTGAAGGCTTGGCGAGATTATACCAACTCCAGCTTGGTCAAACTTGTGGTCAACGACCTTGGTCAATGTCGGTCAACTTGGCCAACATCCAATCAAACATCGTCAGTCAACTCTCTTGACCCCAGCTATGGTTGCCGACCTTCTCCTTCATCGCTAATGTCTTCTCTCTCCTCCGTGGTCCTCTCTTCTTCTCGCCCCTCCTTGGCTATGGCTTCTTTCTCCCCCTTTGTCTCTCCTTCCTCCTTGCTTTTCTTTATCTCTCCTTCCTCCTTGCTTCCTCTCTCTCCTTCTTCGTCACTTCATCTTCCCACACGGTTGTCTCCTTCTTCAACTCGAGCTCGGCGGCTATTACCACCACCTTTCTTCCTCGGTTGCAACAACCAATCTTCTCTCTCTCTCTCTCTCTCTCTCTCTCTCTCTCTCTCTCTCTCTCTCTCTCTCTCTCTCTCTCTCTCTCTCTCTCTCTCTCTTTCTCTCTCTCTCTCTC
>BFEA01000024.1:4389723-4403270 GCA_003427395.1 Chara braunii | reverse complement strand
AACTGGGTTTCTAGCACGTATAACCATAACGCCAGAAACTAAAGCGATGCTTGAAAAAATAGAAAAAAGTATCATTGTAGTGATTAATCTTTCTCTAGCTAGCGAGCCTACGGCCTTTGCTTTTTTCCGAGTATATTAGATTGCTTTGGCTTTGAGAGATCGATCATCAAAAGCTCCGTAAAAAAAAAAGAGAATTCATAATGGCTTTTAGTCCACTAGAACAATTTGCTATTATTCCATTGATTCCTTTTCATATACGAAACTTGTATCTTTCTGTTACTAATTCATCTTTGTTTATGCTACTCACTATTAGTTTAGTTTTGCTTTTATTTCATTTTGTCAAGTAGTAGGAAGTCTAGTTTTTACTCTTATATGTGGTATTCATTCTTGTTTGACTCTTGGATTGAGATCTACAGACTCTCGAAAAACTAGTTTCTTCTTTTTTACCACATTGCCTACTTTATTACCTTTAGCTCTCCCCCCCAACGTAACGGGTTCTTCGCGACGACACGACGTCCCTTCCTCAGCGCGGCGGACTTCTCTGCCAGTGGTGCGGAACAACTTCAACAATAGTGCACAATTAGCAGCGCGCGCAGCTTCACTTTGGCGTGCGATAGCAACAGGCAGAAACGCCCAGCAGGCAGTCGGGCAGCGTAGGCAAACTAGCGCAAGGTAAGTAACGGGCATGCGCGCGATATAGTGCAGCGCGTAGCAGCAGCGGCCTCAGGCGGGTAACAGTGGGCCGCGCGTGGCAGCGGGGCGTGCGCGCTAGCTGACGCGCTGTAAGTCCGCGCGCGCGCAACTAATAGGGGGAGTGGGGGCGAAGAACCAAAACGAGCGGTTGGAACAGCGGCGCGTGCAGCAGCGGGCGCGCGAAGCAATGGCGGCACACGTGGCGACTAGGTGGCGACTTTGCTTCCTCCTTGGCGCGTTCAGCAACGACACCCCTCCTCGATGGCGTCGCGATCCTTCTTCTTTTGGCAACGACGATAGCACCGATAGGGACAACGGGAACCAGCTCCGATACCAATGCAATCAAACCGGTCCTCTTCGACCTTCAGCATGCACACAAACAAATGATGATCAACTTGGCGACTTGTCGCCCACACAAAGCTCAGATATTATGAAGCCAGGAACGCAGGTCAGATATGGCAGATCTCCTTCTTAGCCCTCTTCGTCTTACGGGCACTTGCAGACCTCCTTGCACAAGACGCTCAGGCAGCCCTTCCGCATGGCTCACAGGTAGAATCCATGTTTGACTTGACGCTGGCCCTTGATTTATACTTCGGACTGTCAATGGTCGACCGTCGAACCGTGGGCCCGGGTTGCACACAGTCCCGCATGGTACTTGCTGACTTAACAAAGTGTGATCGGGACTGGGTACCACTGACTAGGCGAGGTTGGACTACCTAATTGCCTACTTGCCCCTAGACTGACTCTTAGTACCCTATGAATCCTCGCTTCCGAACCTTTCAGAAATCTATGGACTTGACCTTTCCGGACTGTAGCAGCTAGGACTTTGACCTTTCAAGGCTATAGCGGATATGACCCCTACTCAATTCAGACTCCTACTGGACAGACCTACGGATCAAGACCCGACGACCACTCTAGGCTACAACAGACGGCAGGCGACTATCAAGACACAGGTTGCGGGTTCCAACACACACAGGGCACTGTAACTGTACACAGGTAAGGACGAGGTCTAGGGATCGAGCCTTGGGAACAACATCTGCTACGGTAAGGGTGAAAACCGTTTCACTACCTATCTAAATTCCTAATCCGCCTATTACCCTTACCACACTATTGGATACGTTTCACTAACTATCTAAATTCCTAATTTGCCTATTACCCTTACCACACTATTGGATGGCCCACATAGCTAGGATCGCCACTACCTCACATTCTTATTTTCCCGAATATCATCCAGCGAGGCACAAGGCCTCGATACGTCCTACTGGGCCCTATTTTCAGCACAGTCGGCCGCCCTAAGTGAAGGCAGGGTTGACCGAGGCCTACAGGCCATTTTTGGGGTCACCATGCAACTGGGGAAATTCAGGCAGTTGCGCAGTTCCAGTTGGTTGAGAGCGCCCAGGCCCAGGCTGCCTCTTCCGAATGTAACTGAGGCAGGCCCTAGGCCAGATTCGCAACATGGACCGAACACAAGCCGCGGGCAGTTGGATACGGGCAACCACCACAGGCCCAGGGCCTGATTTGTTTGGACTGGGGCGCAGCCTCTCTGGGCCTACCGGAAGCTTCTGGGCAAGGGCCCAGCACAGCCAAGCTGCACACAAACAGGCAGGCCACTTCCATTTAGGAAAGTGCCTGCCCACGCATTCGGAATTCGGGCACTGGTTGCATGCTGCGCTAACGCTCGCCAACGCTCACGCGCTCACGGGCGAGTTGGAAGGAGCAGGCAGCCATAGCCGAGCTGCGCTTCTATATGCTGGATGGGGAGTATGGTGGTTCTTGGGTGCATGTGGCATCTGTGAGTTGGGGAACGAGGTTGTGAGTGATACGAGAGACATACCTGGTGCTTGAAGCGAACGACATTGGTCGAGATCTGCTCGTACTTCACGGAGCTGTTGACGTCACCAATGGCATTGTAGATAAGCTAGATAGGATCTGCCATTTGTAGTGTGGGCGTCGAGCGCCAGATAGGATATCGACATTGGTTCTTCGTTGATGATGATGAGCCTATTACAGCACTGTCAATTATGAGCTTTTGTTGTGCTCTTATTTGGTTGAACTCGTGATGCAATTCTGCAATTGGTTCGAGGTGGCGACTATCTGATCTCATGTGTATGATGCTGTTTGATTTCTGAAGTTCTCTATACCACCGACGGCCTAGTTGGCATCGACAATTCGTCTGCCCCCCCCCTTGCCGGTGACGCACTTCCCACCGGATGATCCCCAAGCATCGTCTGACGCCGCTCCCTCTAGTACATGTTCCTCTACCCTTCTCCCGGATCCATCCTTTGTCACCTTCTTTGATGTTGTTGAGGAACAAGCTCGACACGATGGGCTTGTCAGATTAGGCACCAAACAACGCCGCCTCAACGCCATCATCTCCACTGCCTACTCATCCCGCTTCCACCTGAAGTTTATCACCACCACCTTTGGTGCGTCTACAACCAAGTTTCGGGCCCTCCTTGACATTGGAGCTACCGGTAACTTTATCACTGGCGCGTGTGTCCGAAAAGCCGGTCTCACCTCTATCGATTACGACTCCCAGATTACCATTTGTCTAGGGGACAAAGACACCGCCATCGTAGTAGACCGCACAACTCCCGAGACCACCATGATTGTCGGAACCCTCCACAGTTAGGTCTCATTCGATGTCATGCACTTGATGTGCGACATCGTTTTGGGAACACCTTGGCTGGACCACTACGTGCCATACGCGTTCCACCCCAACTTCTTCCGCCTCATCAACCTCCCCGACACGCCTATGGACATCCCCTATTTCCCCCACCCTACCTCCCAGAACTCCATCACTCCCTACCAGTTTCTCCTCATGGCCCGTCAAAACTCCGACTCCACGTACTATTGTCTCGTTCTTAATCGCGAACGCCCCGAGGACTTGCTCCCTACAGACAAACCCAATCAAGCCCCCCCCTCCGACCCCACCCTCACCTCCATCCACAACGAGTTCAAGGTCGTCTTTCCCGAGTCCTTGCCTGCCGCATTACCCCCGGAATGTGGTGTATCTCATACCATTGATCTGGAACCCAGCCACTCTCCGTCGTGCCACCCTCCATACCAACTCTCCGTTCCGGAAGCCGAAGAAATGAAGCGACAACTCAATGAACTCCTTGAAAAAGGATTCATTAAGCCAAGCTTCTCCCCCTTCAGTACAAGCTGCCTTTTCGTGAAGAAAGGCGGAACCTCAGAACTAAGGATGTGCACAGACTACCGCGCCTTGAATCGGATCATGATCAAGAACACGTACCCCCTACCTCAGATCTCCAAGCTTCTTGATTGCCTCCGTGTAGCCAAATATTTTACCAAGAGTGGCCTCCGCAGTGGCTTCCACGAGATCGGCATCCGCGAGGAGGACACCCACAAGACCGCATTCCATTCTCGCTTCGGGCACTACGAGTTCCTCGTGATGCCCTTCGGACTCACCAACAATTCCAATCCACCATGAAACACATCTTCTGCGAACTCCTCGAAGTCTATGTCGTCGTCTGCCTTGATGATATCCTTGTCTATAGCCCCACCTTCGAGTCCCACCTTCAACACCTTCGCCAATTCCTCTCTATCCTCAGAGAGCAAAGATCTTACGCCAAAACGCCTCCAGTGGAGAATACCTTGGCCACATCGTCTCTGTTGAAGGAGTCCCCATGGACCCCTCAAAGGTCACCGCCCTCATTGAGTACCCCCCGCACAAAACCCTACTCCAACTACGCCCAAGACCCTACTCCAACCACGCTCATTCCTCGGCCTTGCCAACTATTACTGCCCCTTCATCCGCAACTTCTCCAACATCTCTTACCCGCTCTACGAACTCACACGCAACGAGCCATTTAATGGGAACGACCGCTGCCAAAACGCCTTCGACTTCCTCAAACAGACCATCACCACGGGCCCCGTCCTCAAGATCGTCGACCCATCTCGACATTTCTACATTACCACTGACGCATCCGACCTATCGCAACACTTCCGCGACACCTCTAAACCCCCCTCCATCAAAGACTCCCCCACCCACCCCGAGGTCCCACACTGCAAGTACCCCATCGCCTTCGCTAGCAAGAAGCTCCTTCCCGCGGAGATGAACTACCACTCCAACGAGAAGGAACTCCTCGCAGTGATCCACGCCCTCAAAGTCTGGCGCCCGTACCTCGACGACAATACTTCACCATCGGCACGGACAACACCATTGTCTCCTCTATCCTCACTAAGAAAGACATCACGCCCCGCCAAGCCCGCTGGTTAGACTTTCTTGCCCAGTTCACATTCACCATTTGCCACACTCACGACAAAAGCAATCGGGTTGTCGATGCCCACTTTCGACGCCCCGAACACAAGCCCCCTGAGAAAGTCTACGCCTCCATGACCCACATTAAGCTCCTCCCATCGCTCCATCACCGATATACATAGGGATACCTCTCATGCCCCGACTTCTCCACCATCTACAATAAGCTTTGTGACCTCGACCATGTCCTCGACTACTCCCTCCACGACAATCTTCTCTACATCGACATCAACGGCACTTGCCGACTTTGCATCCCCGACGCACGTGACCTCCGTACCCAGCTCTTGGCCGAGCACGACGATGTCAAGACCGCGGGACATCTCGTGTTTCGGAAAACCTTTGACACCATCTCCCGCTACTTCCACTGGCCTTCCCTACTCGCCGACGTCAAAGCTTACATTCCCTCATGCCCCATATGCCAAGTCGTCAACGCTTCGAACGCGGCCGAACCTGACAAGTTACCGTCATTGCCTATTCCCCAAGACCGACCGCGGCCATGACTACATCTATGTCATCGTCTGTCGCTTGACTAAATGCGCACACTTCATCCCTTGCACTGCTTCGCACAACACCAAAGACATCGCCACTCTCTTCTTTGATCATGTCGCACGCCATCACGGCCTCCCCGAGAACATCATCAGTGATCGTGATCCCCGCTTCCTCTCACAATTCTGGAAACACCTCTTCAAAGCATATGGAACCACACTCAAGTATAGCACTACATTCCAACCCCAGACTGATGGACAAACCAAGAAGATGAACGATACTCTCCAAAGAATCCTGCGGAAGTATTGTCATCCACAGATCGCCTATAATGACGTCTGCCCTTCCACTGCCATGTTCCCGTTCTACCTCAACCTTGACTACCATCCTCGCTTGCCCTCCGACTTCTTGCTTCCTTCACAACTCAAACCCTCAAACCGTGCCCTTCTCTCAATGAATGGGTTGCAACAATGAACAAACTCCTCAGAGAAGCTACCGAAAAACGAACACAAGAACAACAAGCCAACAAGAACAACAAACACAGACGTGAGTAACGTTCGAAGTAGGGGATAAAGTCTGGCTCTCCGCCAAACGCTTTGAACCCGAACACGGCTTGTCCAAGAAACTCTCGAACAAGTGGCTCGGACCCTTCCCCATCATTGGACAAACGTCCCTCGTCAATTACAAGCTCCAACTCCTTCCTGACATGACTCGTGTCCACCAAATCTTCCACGTAGAATACCTAAAAGAATACTATGAATCCCCACCCCAATTCGCTGACCGCCCATATCCTCGACCACCACCAATCATGTTACCCACAGACCATGAATTCGTCGTCAAAGCCATCATAGAACCAATCACAGAATACAAGTTAAATGGACAGGATACTCTGACGAAGAATCCACATGGGAACCTCTTGCCAACCTTAAGAACGCCATGAAACTTGTTCGCGCCTATGATCGCACCCATCTTATATCCTAGCTACCCACTATGCCTGAGCCCTCTGCCTAACCCCGCCTAAACCCTGCCTCAACCCTGCCTCCCTGCGCTACACACATCCCCTGTACCCAGCAAAACCCTTGCCCCTTGACCTCCCTCTCTTTGATCCGCTCTTGACTCAGTCTCGTCCCGTTCTCCCATCTGTCCTCTGCCACATCTCTGTTCTCTTGCCCAAATCCTACTTGTGGCCCCTGCGCGTCGCCGACGATAAAGGATCTAATGGAAAGCGCACAAGGACGATGGCATGCTGTTCCTTTTGGCTGGCACCTTGGACTCGCAGACTTCTGGAGCAGCACCTTTGAAATGGACATCAAGATCAGTCTGCGACCTGCTATCCGGATCAGACCTCATCATCAGATCGTGTACCGAACGCAACCTGCTACTGGGACAATCAAGCTTAAGCCCTCGCCATCTACATCACGGAACTGCTGAAGACTGCTTCCTCACCGCCACTTCTGCGACACCCAACAAGACCTTCCTCAAGACATTTTTTCGCTTTTGACACTTCGCTACAGACCTGAGACGTTCTTTTCCCAGACCCCTCAAACACCCCAGCACTTGAGCATTGAACAAACTTTTTTTTTTTTTTTTTTCTCAAACCTGACAACCCATAACCTAGTAGAACACCAATAGGACTGCCCTGTTACTTGTAGAACCTCAATCGGATTACCCTGTTACCCGAACATTGCTACCCTCACCCTTCTAGAACCTTAATAGGATTACCCTGTTAGTTGAGCATTGATTCCCTCATCCCTGTAGAACCTCGATAGGATTACCCTGTTACTTGAGCATTGAGCATTGATTCCCTTGTCCATGTAGAACCTCGATAGGATTACCCTGTTACTTGAGCATTGACTCCCTTATCCCTGTACAACCTCAATAGGATTACCTTGCTACTAACATTACTCCCCCTTTCCTTTTCTGACCAGTGATCGGCCCCGTCCCGTCCTTCACAGTTATCCATTGGGTCTTTGCCAGCCGGGACGTTGCCTTCCAGAGGGAGGGGATAGTGTTACGGACTCAGCCAGGGTTCAATCCCTGGTCCGCGGGTTACCACCCACCAGGCTGCTGTGTTATTTTTTTTTGTTTCTGATCTTCAGTTCCTGACTGTTGGCGCCCGTTCTCGAATTCCTCCTTTGGCACTTTTGGATTTCGATACTTGGCGCCATCCGGCATTCTGCGGCCCAGACTCAGACCTTCGATTCTCAGTTCAGCCCTGAGGCAAATTGCACTTCAGCCCTTGGGACTGAACTTGAGTCTGGTACTTTAGACCGGACTCAAGCCCAGTATGGGCACTCAGTTTTCGGCCTCGGTGCTTGTGCTTCAGTGTGACTTGCTGCGACATTGTGTTCGGAATCCAAGATTGCGACTTTGCGACTTTGCCACTTCGTGTCTGCGTCCGTCGAGTCTTCTCGTGTCTGCGTCGAGTGGAGTGTGTGTGTGTGTGTGTGCTCTCACTCTCCCTCTCTCTATCCCAGCCTCGTTGCTCTGCCCCAGCCCCGTCACAGAAACTTCCATCGCCCGAAGCTCGGGCAGTTCCACTTGGAACCTCGTGTGCCATGCTACCGTGAGGTCTTTCCAGCTGATCTTCGTGTGCAGCTCGGAGATGACCACCTGGTGTGTAGCCAAGAGGTTGTCCAGCCATGCTTGACATGCGCCGCCCGACTGATGATACAGACAGGCATGCCGGTTGGCGTCAGTCACCTTGTACATGTCCAAACACACGACGAATTGCTTCCACCACGGAAGTGGATCGGTCTTCGATGCGTCACAGAAGACCAAAATATCATCCAACTTAGGTACGCGTTCAGGAGGCGCTGAGGCTGGACTTGCAGCCGCTGCACGAATCTCTTGTTCCAACAGCTGATTGCTAGCTTGTTGCTGCCTTGTCGTGTCCTTGACGACGCCCATGTCCACCTCTAATACGTTGACTCGATCCGCCAAGTTGGAGGGTCCGGCTGATGCGGCTGCAGCAGGCTGTTGTTCCAGCCTATGCACACGGTCGCGCAGGTCGGCAATTGTCTGAGCCTGATGCGTGACCAGCATGTCTAGCTGCATGAGCAGCATATCTAGGCCAAAATGAAAAAGATAAACAATCGAACTGAATTTTTTTTATTTTATTTTTTTGCAAGTTTGGGAAATTGCGAGGAATGAGCCTTCGCGGGCCCCTTATCAGACATGCACATGTTCTGGGCAAAGGCCCTCAGCAAGCCCTGTGCCCGCCCTAAGTGAAGGCGGGCCTGAATATTCACAAGAGGCCAAAATTTGACATTTTCCCATAAGTGGGTACTCAGGCAGTTACAGCACACCAGTTGGTTGCAAGGAAACGTGAGCCTCTTGGCTATTTTCAGAAGATGCATGCTGCGCCATACAGTTGGGCCTCAGGCACACACAATGCAAGGCAGATACATCACAAACCGGCCACGGGCCTGATAGACAGCAGCATGGTCGACGTACCTGCCCTGGGGGTCATTGTGAATGCAGCAAACAGGGAGTGAAGACTGGGCGTCCTCAACTGTAAATGGCCCACGCCCTCAACTGCAGAGCTGGGCCTGGGCGCAGGCACTGGGGCCCTACCAGAAGCTACTGGAAGCTTCTCGGCCAGGCCACAAGCAGCCAAACAGAGACTGCCACTTCCATATAGGAGTGAAGCAGCCAGGGACAGGCATTCTGGCCCACGCAGGCATTGCGGTCACATTGCTGCGTTGCTGCGCAAGTGGATGCATGCTGCTCTAGCGGGCTGGGGCGCATACGGGCGATTGGTGGTGAGTGGGGAGCTGCAGGGCAGCGGGGCACTAGCGGCCATAGACGGGCTGCAGGGCGCGTGTGCGGGTGATGGGCGACAGAGGGTCTTCGGGAGGAGGCGCTTAAGTGTGGGTGGTCAGTGAAGTGATGAGGGGAGACGAGATACGTACCTGGTGCATGAACGAGGTCGGATATGGTGTTGACGTCATGTACATTGGTCTTCAAAGTCGAAGTGAGCCTGTATCTTGAATGCGGCTGTAGGAGTGTAGGCTAGGTAGGAGTAGGAAGGGCGCTGGGCGGCATACAGTAGGAGCGACATTCAATACTGCGTTGGTGTGGCCTGAGGGCTTGAACATTAGCTCATGAGTTCATTGTTTCACTCTTATATGGATGGAATCTTGGCGCATTTATGCTTTCTGCTTGGTACATGACTACTTGGACATCTCTGTGATTTCGCAACTTGGGTTTCTGCATATCGTTCTCACTCAGCAATTTGATATCGGAGCTGGTTTGTGATCGCCTATCTGCCGCCGGCGATATTGTTACTTGGTGCGCTGACGATGCTTCTGTGCAGTGAGGATACATTGGCGCTGGCTTGTGAAAGCGGCACCCGGGTAGAGGGGTGAGCCGCTGGAAGGCTGTGGCGACAACGTGGGAGCTGTGGCGACAGCGGATGTATGTTTGATGATGAGAGCATGCTGATGTGGCATTTTGGCTGAGGTGGCACTGCATTGCGTTGTGGGCGGTACCGAAGCTACGACCGATCATCGAAATGCACTTCGGCTCAATTGGTGAGAAATTTGTGGTTGGGGGAAGCTATCTCCAGGTACGTTGTTCCCTTACCTTATCTACCCTCTCAATCTTTTCTTACCGTGAGGAAGTGAGTCCAACCTCGAGTGTCCTCTTTTCGTGAGGAGTGGTGAGCGCTCTACCTCGAGACACGACATTCTTCCCGGTGGCGGATCTGGCAGGAGAGGGCGATGCCTCTGAGGGGCCCTGGTCGAAGCACGGGTCACGGTCACCATAACAACCCATGGGAGTAGTACACACAGGCCATGCTGCTTTGTCCTTTGAAGGCCCTTTGCTGCGCTGATAGAAGGGGTGTGCGGACTGACCAGTCCTATGCAGACGCTTTCCAGTCCGTCTATAAATATTTCTGGCGCGGGTCTGAGCTGTGCACTGGCTGTGATCTTCGTGCTGTCTGCGACGTTAAATAACTGCCATTTGATCAGCCAGATCAGTCAGACGTAAGGCTGGTTGCACGCGAGGATAAATAAGGGCCAGTTCTGGCCATAAGCATACGCCTTGGGCACAGGGGTGGGCCATTAATGCACACCTTCGGCACTTCTGCTCGATGATGCCTACATGCACGTTGGATGCAGGGGAGGAAGATTCCAATTGAGACTCAACTGGCAAACACAACTATACCAATTGTGCAGACATCTGCTCACATAATTTATTTTTATTTTGATTAGTTGGTTGACTGACCGCTCACACCTTACAGACAGCCTAGACTAGGACTGTAATGTTCTACAATAGTCAGTTACCGCTTGAACGGTAGCCTAGGTTACTTGCTGAACATTATTTTATTTTTATTTATTTTTAGAACCCGTCAGACGCATGTTGCGGTGGGTTCTGGAGAGAACACTAGTGCAGACAACGTCTGCCTAGCCGATGAGTGGATCAGAAGGTGGTGAAGGTACAGCTGACGACAGAAGGCAAACACGGCGTGATGCACGTAGGATACCTTTAGTGTTCCAGGTTTTCCTATCGGGAGACGAAAGAAGGTTAAGGGCCAAAGCAAGGGCCCGTACTCTTGAGACTGCAAGGGAAGCAGCAGCACTTGTATAAAGGACGTTAGCAGCAGCAGCAGCTACCGCAGTAGCAATGGCTACCTCTGCGGCAGCAGCATCGGCGGCATCCTCGTCTGGTTAGTCACTCGGTGTGCCGCCCAATTCGACCAACAAACAGTCCATCTCCAGTACGTCAGGATCCAGAACCAGTCAGATAGCGGGCTCGCAGTTCAGCTCGCCGCCTCCACTCACCAAGGAGCAAAGTAGAGAAGATCCGCTTAAGGTTAGAAAAGGAACTTAAGGAGGCTACTGAAAGAGAAACTGAATAAGAAACAGAAGTGTCAGAATTGAGAGTAGAGAGGCAGACCAAGTTGCGTTAGAGGGATTAGATGACTTGACGCTTGACAACATCACAAAGATTCTCAAGGCGAGCATCCTGTCCATGCATGCTTACATGGACAGCAAACTGGACACTATCCAGGACACCCTAGACCAGATCCTGAACGCCATGCACAGGCCAGGTTTTAGGCCAGCAGTTTTGCCATCGCTGCCATTGTCGGAGATGACAGGCCCCTACCTTCCGCAATCTGGTACCACACCAAGTGGTACTTCAGCAGCAGCAGCACAGACTGCTGCTTCTACATCTTTTAGTCCAGCGGTTGGAGCTACACCACAACAGCTACCCATCCCACTAGCGGGACAGCAACAACCTTGGTAACCCAAAACCCCATTGAAACCACCCTCAACCTTCTCAGGGGATAAGAAGGATGAGACTCTCAACACTTGTTTGAGAACGGTGCCAGTGTGGGTGAGGGCCCATTGAAACCACCCTCAACCTTCTCAGGGGATAAGAAGGATGAGACTCTCAACACTTGTTTGAGAACGGTGTCAGTGTGGGTGAGGGCGAAGAGGACATTGGTGGAGGAGGAAGTGATAACAGCCGCATCCTACCTGGAGGGTTCAGCAACTCATTGGCTAAATGGATTAGTTGCCTCAAAGGGATTTGGCAAGAACATGGGTGATTGGGCTAAAGACCTATTCCCTAAAAAGCTTTATGGATTTGGTGGAAGTACGATGGCACAACCCACAGCAGGCACAAATTGCCACTGATGCACTGACCCAGCTTGAGACTAATAAGTACAAGTCCGTGCGCGAACTCACCTCTGCCATCAAGCGCCTGATTGTCGTCCCCGGGGTACGCTATGATCCGCGGGTCTTAATGACCCTGTTCTTGAGATGTCTTCCCACATACGTCAAGAACTTGTTAGCCAACGAGGCTCGGCTCGAGTATCTCACATTTGAGACCTTTAGCAAGGCGGCTCTAAATCTGAAGGCCACGCTAGGAGGTGCTCAACAACTCCATACGGACGGAAGAAAGAAGAAGAGTCCACAAGAGTGGAAGAAGAAGCGAAGTCGATTGATGATGGTTGATGTCGGCGGTACTCAAACTGAGATCGGCGACTTTTCAAACTTAGTGGATGGTTTAGAGTTTGACGGCGAGGATCGTGTTGAGGGTAGCAACCTTGCTGCATTAGTAAAGGTTAATGTAGGTGGCCGCAGCAAGGGCGGTCAACAGAGGAGTCAGGGGCAAACCCAGAAACTGAACAAGAGAGCAATTCGGATTAGAGCGGGTTTGGATCAAGGTGTGTGGCGGGATCGTTATATGCGGGGTGCTTGCATTAACTGCGACGAGGATGCCCATCAGCAGTTCAAATGCAAGAACGCAAAGGCTTCGCAGAAGATACCTCCCAAAGGTGGGGTTCCTTCTTCTTCCCAAGGTGGGGCCTCCACGAGTTCCAGCTCAAGAAACACATAGGGCCAGTAGAAGTTGTAGAGGCTTCTACTCGTGTTGAAGCGGGTCTGGGGCAAAATTCCTTGGACTTCAGCGGAGATGAGCACCGGGTACCCAGATCCGCACCCACTTGCACCCACCCCACCCACGAGGACATTGGGTCAGGTGCGGGTCTTGGTAAGGTGACCTAGGTGGGATGAGGGCGGGTCAAGGCCAGGCAGCCTGGGTGGGTGACAGGTGGGTCAACATTAGGCCTGGGTCACCCGAGTGGGTGGGTGACAGGTGGGTGAGTGCTAGGCCTGGGTCACCCGACCCACAGACCCAGGACAACCCATGAGGACCCCCCCCCTCAAATCCCTGCACGAAATGTCCACCCCTCTAAGAAAGTCGAAGGTGCACGCACGAAATGTCAAGTCCCGTCGTCGGCCTGCCTGGAAAAAAAAAAAAGGTCGAGGTCCTCCTGAAAAAAACAAGCAACAACCTTCTATCAAATTTTTCGCATGCTGCTCTTGCCTCTTGGCGGCTGCACCACGGCCCACGTTTGGAGAGTTACCGCTTTCAAATGGGGTGCTGAGTTTCACTCCCATTAAAACAACAAGGGGCGAACCTAACCACAACAGGTGGCAAGGTTCGCTCCCCACTTCTGAACTTATGGAGCACTTTGAATTTTGGCGCCGTCATCCAACGACGACACAACTTGTGCATGGTTCACCAGCAGGGAGGAGGTGGTGGGGCGGCGAGGAGGGGGGCAACGCACCGA
>BFEA01000024.1:4376398-4389425 GCA_003427395.1 Chara braunii | reverse complement strand
CACTTTTTCGCATCTCTCCACAAACACAGTCCGATTCAGGCGTGAAATCCGATGAGAGAGAGAGAGAGAGAGGCAAGGCCGTGACGTGGGCGATTCCTGTGAGAGAGACAGATAGAGAGAGACGTGGGCGATTCCTGTGAGAGAGACAAAGCTCTCTCTCTCTCTCTCTCTCTCTCTCTCTCTCTCTCTCTCTCTCTCGCGCGCGCGCGCGCGCGCGCGCGCGCGCGCGGAGCGTGTTTGATTTTGTCATGTCACATCATAATGTCCTATTGTCTGTAAATGGTCGAAGGGATAGACAATAGCGGGCACGACCGGCTGCGGGTGAAAAGATACTACATCCCGGGTGCGGGCGGGCAATGATTTTCTTGCGGGTGCGGGTGGGTCTGGGTGAACCTTTTTTACGGGTGGCGGGTGGGTTGGGCGTGGGCGGAAAAATTCAAAAAAATGCTTGGGTGGGTTGGATCAACTTCAAACCTTTTTTTTTTTTTTTTAAGGGTTGCATGTACTAAGATAATTTTGGGTGGGTTGGGTGAAGTGGCATTTCAAAAAAAAAATGCTCATCTCTGGACTTCAGTCAAGAGTTTTGTCTTGAGATTCCAGACCAGGATGCACTTCAAACAAGACTGGCACAAAGTTTACACGCCAGATTGTTAGTCGTTCGACATGTCACTATGGACAACTCTTCGACGAGAGGAAAAATGGAACTAGTTCGAACACTGAGCGCCTTAGTAGACCAGTAACATCTACTTTAGCCAACAAAGAGCGCATGCTGGTGGTGGACTACATCAAGGACGTGGTCTGTGCTTTCTCCTATGCAGGAGGGGAACTTAATCATAAAATTCCATTCCTGGTTAGCGACGACTTACCATTTGACATGTTGTTAGGTATGTACTATCTTGAGGTTGCCAAGCCCCGGTTTGACTGGGACAGAAAAGTGCTAAAGCATGACTTGCCTAATGGGAGAACCGTTAGACTAGCTAAGTATAAAGCTAGTAGGTTAATTGACTCCTATAGGTGCTTGCGCGCACGAGTGTTTTACATCAATTGCGAACAGAACCAAGAGGAAGGCATGTACCTGTTTTTTGTCTTTGAGAAAGGGGAGGTCGTGAAATCACCTACAGAGATAGACCCAACGGTACTCTGTTCGTTGGATGTGTCTGAGGCCTTAGACGACCTACAAGGAGAATGGTCGGCGAGGGACCCTCGTGAGTCCTGGGTGGCTTTAAGTCGAGGTCCTAGAGGGGAGCACTTCGTTGTGGAAGTTGGTGTAAGCGGCCGCAAGTGTGGTGCCTTCGTAGACATCGGCTCCACACTCGACTTTATAAGTCGCGACTGCATTGAAAGGCCGCGCCTACCGGACCAGGTGCGGCGCCTTAGTAGACCGGTACCATCTACTTTGGCTAACAAAGAGCGCATGTTGGTGGAGGACTACGTCAAGGACGTGGTCTGTACTTTCTCCTATGCAGGACAGGAACTTAATCATAAGATTTCGTTCCTGGTTAGCGACGACTTACCATTTGACATGTTGTTAGGTATGTACTATCTTGAGGTTGCCAAGCCCCGGTTTGACTAGGATAGAAAAGTGCTAAAGCATGACTTGGCTAATGGGAGGACCGATAGAATGGCTAAGTATAAAGCTAGTAGGTTAATTGACTCCTATGGGTGCTTGTGCGCATCAGCGTTTTACAACAATTGCGAACAAAACCAAGAGGAAGGTATGTACCTGTTTTTTGTCTCTGAGATAGGGGAGGCCGTTAAATCACCCCCAGATATAGAAAATGTCGTTGCGAACAGAACCAAGAGGAAGGTATGTACCTGATCTGTTTGAGGAGCCTACAGGGGTCGTAGACAGGGAGGTTATCCATGCCATAGAAATCATCCCCGGTAGCAAGATACCTAAAGGGAGAATCTATAGGATGGCTCCGACCAAGTTGGACGAGCTTCGACGACAACTAAAAAAGCTCACAGAGAAGGGCTGGATACAGCCTAGTAGCTCCCCCTTCGGCTCATCCGTTCTATTCGTCCCGAAGAAGGGGGGATCACTAAGGATGTGCATTGATTATCGAAGCCTCAATGCCATCATCATCAAGAACATAGAGCCTCTACCCCGCATCGACAACCTATTCGACAACCTATTGGATAGAGTGCAGGGATGTAAGTACTTTACCAATATAGACTTGAAATCCGGCTACCATCAGATTGCCATTAGACCGAAAGACCAACACAAAACCACATTTTAGACCAGGTACGGTCAGTATGAGTTTCTGGTGATGCCCTTCGGCCTTTGCAATGCGCCGGGTACATTCCAGCACGCCATGAATAGGATCTTCCATGACTACTTAGAGAAGTGAATCGTCCTGTACCTCGACGAGATCCTTATCTTTAGTAAGACTGTCGAGGAACATGCTCACCATGTAGACGAAGTACTTTCTCTCCTCCGGCAAAACAAGTAAAGGATAAACTCAAAGAAATGTGAGTTTGGTCGCACTAGAATCTTGTACTTGGATCATGAAGTCTCCGCGGAAGGGATTAGGCCTGAAGATGCGAAGGTGGCTAGCATTGGAGACTAGCCACAACCCAATTTGTGACTGAGGTCGGATCATTCTTGGGGATGTGTGGTTATGATTGCAATTTTATAAAGAACTGTAGTACTATTGCCTCCCCCTTGACTGATCTAACGCTCCTTGACACTCCATGGGAATGGACAAACACATGTGAGGCTGCTTTCAAGAGACCGAAGTATGCCCTCACACATCATGAGGTTCTCATGGCCCCCGATCCTGAAAGGCCATTTGTTGTGACCACTCACGCAAGCCATTATGGCATTGGCGCAATGCTGGCTGAAAAGGAAGGGAAGAAGTTGAGGCAAGTCGAGTACATGAGCAAGAAGATGCAATCCAAGAAATTGGCGAAGTCAACCTATGAGAGGGAACTCTATGCTCTCTATAAGGCACTTGTCCATTGGAGACACTATGTGTTGGGAAGGTTCTTCTATCTGAGTACTGACCATTAGACACTCGAGTGGATCAAGACAACTTGTTCTCTCTGATGCACTTAAACGCTTGATTGAAGTCATAGATCAGTATGACTTCAAGCTAGACTATGTGAAAGGAGAGTATAACAAGGTTGCTGATGCGTTGTGACGTAGGGCAGAATACCTAGGTGCGCCGATTACCGAGTTTGGCTTATCTGACAATGTCACTCGATTCTTGGTGGAAGCCTACAAGGAAGACCCTGTCATGATGGACATCATGCGCAAACTAGAGGCCCAAGAGAAGGCCACATCTAACGAGTTTGTGATGGTGGATGGGTTGCTCTTTCTTGAGAAGGAAGGATTCAAGAGGTTAGTTGTCCCATCTAGAGAGATTTTGCGTAGTTTATTTTCAGGAGAGTGTCACAACGCAATGGGACATTTTGGCTACAAGAATACTAGCGCTAACTTGGTACAGCGATTTGGTGGCCTAACATGCTTGACGATGCGAAGACATATGTGCAAACTTGTCAAGTCTGCCAGCGGGACAAGCCGCAAACTCAAGCTCCGCTTGGGTTACTCGAGCCCTTGCCCATTCCCGCTGGTCCTGGACAGAGTGTTTCCATGGACTTCCTGGACACCCTTGCGACCAGCAAGAGTGGCAAGAGGCACATCTTCGTCATAGTTGATAAATTCACTAAGTACGCTAGAATAATTGCCATGCCGA
This sequence comes from Chara braunii, assembly GCA_003427395.1. Taxonomy (NCBI): domain Eukaryota; kingdom Viridiplantae; phylum Streptophyta; class Charophyceae; order Charales; family Characeae; genus Chara; species Chara braunii. Next base: position 4,385,727 of record BFEA01000024.1, on the reverse strand, counting down.
AGACTGCCAGGACTGAGCATGCCATCAAGTTATTCATGGATAACTGGGTGCGTGACTTTGGACTACCAAAGACAACTGTTAGTGACAGAGATGTCCGGTTCACCAGCGAGATGTGGAAAAAGGCCGCTGAACAGATGGGCAGCCAACTCTAGATGACTTCCGGGAATCGTCGCGAAGCCAACGGGCAGGCTGAACAGATGAACCGCGTCGTGCAGCATCTGCTGCGGCATTATATCAAGCCCAGCCAGGATGACTAGGATGCTGGATGAGAAGTTGCCTCTCGTCGCCAGTCGGTACAACAATGTTGTACATAGCACCACCGGCGTAAGTCCTAATCAGCTGCATTTGGGGTGGAAGCCTAGATCTGCTCTGGACTTCCTCCTGCCTGAAAACCGAACTGCTGCAACTCCTGGAACCATAGAATTTGGTGTCCAATATGTGAAGCTGTTGCAGGAGACTGTCGAACACATCAAGAAAACTCAAAAAGCGATGATTGCTTCTCAGAAAAAGCATCGCTGACAGTCCACATTTCAGGTAGGGGAGCATGTTTGGGTTAAGGCTAGTGAGTTGGGACAGGAGTTCGGCATCTCTAGGAAACTAATGCCTCAGTATTTCGGTCCTTGGGAAGTCTTAGATATTGTAGGTAGTCATTTGGATGGTCCCCCGTACGTGATTAGAATTCATGGTCACTTGTGCACTTACCCCGTGTTTCATGCCTCAAAGCTTGCACCTTTGGCTGATACACCACAATTCCCATCAAGGAGATCAATGCTGCCCCCCAAACCATGGATGGTCACGTGGACGTTGACAATATCCTGGAACACAAAGACATGCCTATTCCCAAGCCCGCTGGACAGGGAAGACCGCCTAGACCTATGAGAGAGTACCGGGTAGGGTTCAAGCATCACACGGATCCTAAAGAAGATCGATGGTCCCCAAGAGAGGAACTTGTCAAGACAGCTCCTCAGATCGTGGTTGAGTATTAACGAAGACTGAAGGGGAAGGCACCAGCATGAAGCATCTCAGCGGACTTTCAAAGCTAAGGGGGATGGAATGCGAAGAATGACCCCTCGTGGGAGACTTATTTGACATTTTCCCATAAGTGGGTACTCAGCCAGTTACAGCACGTCAGTTGGTTGCAAGGAAGTGTGAGCCTCTCAGCTCTTTTCAGAAGGTGTGTGCTGCGCCATACAGTTGGGCCTCAGGCACACACAATGCAAGGCAGTTACATCACAAACTGCCCGCGGGCCTGAGATAAAGCAGCATGGTCGACTTACCTGCCCCGGGGGTCATTGCAAATGCAGCAAACGGGGAGGGAAGACTGGGTGTGCCCCATTGTAAAGGCCCCAGGCCCTCAACTGCAGAGTTGGGCCTGGGCGCAGGCACTGGGGCCCGACCAGAAGCTACTGGAAGCTTCTCGGCCAGGCCACAAGCAGCGAAACAGAGGTTGCCACTTCCATATAGGGAGTGAAGCAGCCAGGGACAGGCATTCTGGCCCATGCAGGCATTGCGGTCACGCTGCTACGTTGCTGCGCAAGTGGCTGCATGTTGCGCTAGCGGGGTGGGGCGCATTAGGGCGCTTGGTGGTGAGTGGGGCGCTGCACGGCAGCGGGTCGCTAGCCGCCATAGCCGGGCTGCAGGGGGCGTGTGCGGGTGATGGGCGACAGGGGGTCTTCGGGAGGAGGCGCTTAACTGTGGGTGGTCAGGGAAGTTTTGAGGGAAAACGAGATACGTACCTGGTGCATGAGGGAGGTTGGCTATGGTGTTGACGTCATGTACATTGGTCTTCAAAGCCGAAGTGAGCCTGTTGCATGAATGTGGCTGTATTAGTGTAGGCTAGGTAGAGTAGGATGGGCGCTTGGGGGCCATACAGTAGGAGCGACATTCGATACTGTGTTGGTGACGCCTGAGGGCTTGAACATTGGCTCATGAGTTCACTGTAACGCTCTTATGTGAATGGAATCTTGGCGCATTTATGCTCTCTGCTTGGTACATGACTACTTGGACATCTGTGTGATTTCGCAACTTGGCTTTCTGTATATCGTTCTCACTCATATTCCTTGCAAAATTCCGAATTAAAAAAAAAAAATCAGAATATTCCAGATGAGAGTAAACGATGCAATTACGATTTTGAAACATGAGATCCCCAAAACACAAATGCGCCAAAGAGATTTACCAAAAAAAAAAAACTTCCGGAATATCAAAGCAGCAAAAAAATTCAAATTTCAAAAAAAAAAAAAAAAGCGATATTTCAGCTACCAATTTATGCGTGATTCGAAATTCACAAAAAAAACGAATTAGCGCAAAGAGAGAATTCCAAAGATCAAAAAGAAAAAAAGACGCAGAATTTACAGTTAGGTAGAATATCGCAAACATAAATTAATTAGATTATTCTAATTAATGGATCAATCAATCAATCAGTCAATCAATCTATCGATCGATCGGTCGATCAATCCATCAATCCATACATCCATCCATCCATCCATCCATCCATCCATCCATCAATCAATCAATCAATCAATCGATCAATCGATCCCATATTTTCGCATCTGGTCAGATTTCGTCCTGATCCACTAAGCACAACTCCGATACCAACTGGTACATGCTCAATCGAGCGATGTATATGGAGCGAAGGATCCGCAAAGTGATAAAAAGGACTCGACTGAACAATGCAGAGTCAGCAAAGCATCTCTTACGAAGATAGCATAATGTAGCGGACCGGAAGACACAAAGATATGACCTAACATGTCAGATGCTCACGCGACACCCCATCATACACCACACGTGTGAGAGAGAGGGGAGGGACCAGATACATGGAAGAAAAGTCCCTCCGTGAGCATGCACATGGGGAGATACCACGGACGAGGAGATGAGGGGGGAGGCGAGACGACGATGGAGGTGAGGGAGAAGACCAAGATCGCGATAGATAAGTCCAACAATAGTCTCCCTGCCGAATGTCCAATCACTGTCTGCCACAAAATGTCGAATAAGATCCTGGGCCTCATGGCCCGATGTAACCTCTGTGCGATGACTTGCTGATTGTAATTGTCGAGACTGACTGCAAGGCTGTATAGTACAGCCGTAGGTTAGATTCGCAATTTTGTTTGGCTAAGGGCTAACCGAGAGACCTATCAGTGAGGAAATTCGTGAGGGACATATCTGCAAATTTGGGAAAATACAGCCCTAACACTAACTGAATTTCCTACTAGGACAGAAAGGCCCGGGCTACCCCTAGGACAGACAGGCCCTAAGTGGCCTATACTGATAGATGGTCCTATAGTCTATAGCCGGGTCCGATAGAGGCCGAGAGGCCGAAACAGAAACGGTACCCCGGTGTAGGGGCAAATACCCTGACAAGGGTATTTGCCGGGGTTTTTCAACGTCGGACGCTGTCTGACCTTTTCGTTGAATTGAAAGACTTGATGAGACTGACGCTTGTCAAAAGTTTATTCTGACTTGAACTATGATTGAGATACTAAAAGTTTTCGGACTTTAATCCGGACGCTTGTGGCGTCCGGGAATAACGAAAGTGATTGGCAGTGCTCGCTCTTGTCAAAGCTGCGGAGGCGTGCGAACATGGAAGTGGTAGAACTAGACCTATTCTACCTAGAGTAATGTCACGCGGCTGCTAAGCCGCGCGATTTTGGGTCTAAGAATGCTAAAATGACGGATGCGCTGGGTATAGGACCGCGACACAGGAGAAATAGGAGGTTTTTTTTTTCTTTTTTTTTCTTGGGCTTGCGGGGGTTGACTGCGAGCCAAGGGGCCGACGGACTGATGCCGAGGCCTACCCAGTTAGGTGGCCACGAGTTCGGAGTGGTTTGCTGTTGCCGCATGGTGCGTTTATAAGAGGTCGGGAGCTGTAACTCAAAGGCAGGTAGGCCAGGCGTCCGTTTTCACGAGCGTCAACCCTAACCTCTTTTAGGGATTTTTTGTGTTACTGATTTTTTTGTTTTCTGAAATTTGGTCCCTTACCATTTGAAATAGCAGCAGCCTCGCGGCTTGACGAGGCACTGCGTCTTCCCGTGGGAAAGGGGGAAACTCGTTTTCATTTTGCACATCTGGTGAGTAGGGTGGTGAGGGTCATTTTTCATGAGGTTGCACAGCCCCACCATGCCCTGAATCCATTTGGATTTGGACTCTGGTCTGCATTTCAACAGTTCATGGCTGTGCCTTGGAGCCACAGCCTTCCAAAGGGCACTGTTAGGCCAATGGGCAAAAAAGGAAAAGAAAAAAGAAAATGAAAATGAAAAAGTGGGATCAAGATTTTGAGAAAAATCTGTATTTTGCAGTTTGCGCCTATATTTTTTTGGTGAAGTAAATGATTTTTGTTGGCTCTGAAAATTTTGCTCTGAGTAGGTGGGCACCTATGCCACGCGCATGATTTTTTTCAGAGTTTTTTATTTAACGAAATTTTAAATAAAAATCGCCAGAGTCGGGGAACTTTTTGCATCCCGCTCTGAGCCTGCCGGATTTTAGCTCGTGATTATCACGAGTTGTTCTTCCCGCTGGCACCCCTCAGAACGGGTGCCAGACAGAAAAAAGGCAGCCTATGGCTGTCCAGGAGTTGAAAAAAGGCAGCCTATGGCTGTCCAGGAGTTAGCTGTAGCCATTTGGCTGCCTATTTTTAATGTGGGAGACCACGGTGGGATCTCCACCACAAAAAAAAAAAAAAAAAAAACCGTAGAGAAAGACCATGGCTGGAAATATCATTCTCGTCGCCAGTCTGTACAACAATGTTGTTCACAGCACCATGGCCGTCTGTCCAAATGAACTGCATTTGGGATGGAAGCCTAGATCAGCATTAGACTTCCTCCTTCCCGAAAACTGACCAGCTGCAACGCCTGGAACCATAGAGTTTGGTGTCGAGTACGAAATGCTGCTGAAGCAGGCTGTTGAGCACATCAGAAAGTCTCAGGAGGCTATGATTGCCTCTGAGAACAAACGCAGACGACAGTCCACATTTCAGGTAGGGGAACATGTCTGGGAAAAGGCTAGTGAACAGGGTCAGGAATTCGGAATCTCTAGGAAACTAATGCCTCAGTATTTCGGCCTTTGGGAAGTCCTAGATATTGTGGTAGTGAATTGGATGGTCCCTCGTGCGTCATTAGAGTCCCTCGTCATCTGCGCACTTACCCTGTATTCCACGCTTCCAAGCTGCCACCTTTCGCTGAGACAGGTCAATTCCCGCGTGGACATTGGCAACATCTTGGAACTTTGAGACTTGCCTGTACCCAAGCCCATTGGCAGGGGGAGACCTCCTACACATATGAGGGAACACCGGGTCAGGTTCAGGCATCATACAGATCCAAAAGAAGATCGTTGGTTCACAAAGAGGAGCCTGTCAAGACAGCCCCTCAGATTGTGGCAGAATACAAGCGAAGACTGAAGGGGAAGGGACATGTGTAGAAGCATCTCAGCGGACTTTCGAAGCTAATGGGGATGGAATGCAAGGAATGAACCCTCGCTGGGCCCTTATCAGACATATGAGTGTTCTGGGCTGCAGCCCCTAGCAAGCCCGTGCCCGCCCTAAGTGACGGCAGGCCTGAATATCCACGTGAGGCCTGTTTTCGACATTTTTCCATACATGGGTACTCAGACGGTGACGTCACGCCAGTTGGTTACAGAGCAACGTGAGCCTCCAGGCTCAAGCAAAGGGCTGCGCTGTACAGTTGAGCCCAGGGCTCAGGTGGTTGCGCCCTGGGCACACACTGTGTGAGGCCGACATATCACGGACTGGTTACGGGCCAATGAGGAAGCAGCATTGTTGTCACACATGTGCCGTGAGCCAATGAGAATGCTGCAAACACTTGCAGGCCGGTTGGCTGCCTGGACTTGCCTAACTGCACGAGGCCCAGGCCTGTATCTGAAACTGAGCGTGGGCGCAGACACTTGGGGCCAGAGGCAAGCTACTGGGTCCCCCACACGCCTGGCCAGGACAGCCAGCAGCGGACACACTGCTGCGTTGATGCGCTAGTGTCTCCTGGGAAGGTATTCTGGCCTTGGAAGGCAATCCGGACACGCTGCTGCGTTGATGTGCTAGTGTCTGCATGGGCGCTGCGGCTCGGACGCACACATGGGCGCTGAGGTGAGGGGCGCTGCTGAGGCAGCAGGCGCACAGCAGCCACAGCTGGGTTGCAGGGGTGCAGGCAGGTGATGGCTATGGTGGTCTTCGGGTAGGAGGCGAATGCAGAGAGTGGGGGTCAAGGTGTGATGAGGGGAAGAGAGAGAATCGTATCTGGTATATGCTAGTAGTCGGCATTGGTGTTGACGTCACGTACATTGGTCTTCGACTTCGATGTGATCCAGTCGCAAGAACATAGATAGAGTAGATAGGCTGAGTAGAGTAGGCTGGGCTCTGGGCGCCAGACAGTAGGAGTGACATTGGACACAGTGTTGGTGAGACCAGGGAGGGTCGGCACTGACACTTGAGTTCATTCAACTTCATTGTATTGCTCTTATTTGGATGAAATCTTGGTGCATTCTGGTCTCTGCTTGGTGCATGACTATCTGGACTACTTCGTGATTTTGCAACTGGTTTCTGTCTATCGTTCTCGCTCATATTCCTTGCACTAATGCCTTTCAATGTAGGGGAAAGACATACTCCTGGCAGCTACTGAAACGGTATTCACCTGTTAGCAGTAGTGAATGCAGATCCCAGGGCTCGACCCCTAGTCCTTACCTTACTTGTGTAAAGTACCTGTGTCGACCCCGAGAGTTGAACCCGTGACCTGTGTATTCACACCAGTTGGTAGGCTGTCGTAGGTCCGTAGGTTGTAGGGGTTCGATCTGTAGACCTGTCGGATAAAGGTCTTAGTGAGTTCTAGAAGTTGTAGCTGTAGCTCCTCTGAAAGGTCAAGTTCGTAGCCGCTACAGTCCTGAAAGGTCAAGGTTGTAGCTGCTACAGTGTCGAAAGGCCAAGTCCACAGACTTCCGGAAGGTCCGGAAGTGGCCCTTCCAACGTTGCTCACAGTAGACTAGAGGCAAGTGGGCAAGTGGTGAAGTCCACCCTTGCTGAGTCAGCGGTACCCAGTCCCAGTCTCACTGAGTCCGGTCAGCAAGTACCACGAGGGACTGTGTGCACCATGGGCCCGGTGGAAAGAGGCAGACCAGCAGTGAACATAAGTATAAATTAAGAGGCACGCCCCCAGCCATTCATGCATGCCTGCATAAGCCATGCGGAAGCGCTGCTTGAGCGACTTGTGCGAGGTGGTCTGCAGAGAGCCGGAAGACGAAGTGGGCTGGAGGGATAGTTAGCCATAGCTAGTGAGTGTGTTAGTAGTAGTGTGTGTGTGCGTGTGGGATATCCAGGGTGATCCAGAGTGAGTGAGTAGGAACAGAAGTGTTGCACAGAGTGACGAGAGCTGGGTTGTACAGGCGCTGATGCGCCATATTCTGTTGAAGCAAGTTTGTATCCGAACTGTGTTTTCGACTTCCATATCTTTGAGCTTTGAGTGGGCGCTGTGCGCCAGACTGAGTGTGATTCGCCATCTGTTTGCATGAGTGCGAAGTGGGAAAGAAAGCGAGTCTGATTGCACTACGCTTGAAAACCACAATAAACCCAGATAAATCATAAAATTAGGAAGTTGTAGAATATTAAAATAAAAAAAAGCAAAGGCAACCTGAACCTTCATTTTTGTCTGGATTCCGTAGCAGTAGAGCATGCAAAGGAGCCATGATAACCGGAATCTGACTTTGCTTGAATGCAAAAAGTTGAAATGGGAGGACGTGGGGGTACTGGTGCTCAGCTCTTGAGGGGATTGAAGATGGGTAATGCCAGATCTTCTGTAGATTGTTAATGAGAAGCCAGCTTGCAGCAGTACAAGTGCAGTATTTTTGAGTAGGGGTGCCTAAAATAAATGTGTGTGTGTGTGTGTGTGTGTGTGTGTGTGTGTGTGCGTGTGCGTGTGTGTGTGTGCGTGTGGGTGGGTGGGTGGGTGGGCGTGTGTATTCGTGTGTATTCGTGTGTGTGTGTGTGTGTGTGTGTGTGTGTGTGTGTGTGTGTGTGCGGATTTGTGTGTGTGTGTACGTGTATGCCTTTGTGTGTGTGTGGGTGGGTGTGTGTGTGTGGGGGGGGGGGTGTGCGTGTGTGTGGGTGTGTGGGTGTGGGTGTGTGCGTGTGTGTGAGTGTGCGCGTGCGTAGCTGCTAACCTGACTGTATCTGATGGGATTCAAACTGTGTGTCCATTTAGTAACATTTACATGTCTGTGCCATTCAGTCACAAGGGCCGGGTCGAAGTTCGAACGCCCAGGTGAGAATTTTACATGTGTGGTGGTGCTGTGCACTGTGCAGGCTTTCCCAAAGAATCTTTATCCATTGTTGGAAGAGTGCATGCCTTTCTATTTAATGCTAAAGCGGCATGCAATTCAACCTGAGACCGCCGAGAGCAATGGAGTTGCATCGGATGGACCTTCAGTGCTGCTGTCTTCACGTTCCCAGCTCTCACAGAGCCCCCGTCTTCTTGTGCCAAAGAATGAGCAGCTACTTGTCTGGGTGGATGGGCAACTTCTACCACGTGAAGACGCTCGGGTATGGATGCCTTTCCCTCTTCCGTAATGCGTACCACTTGGGTCTTTCTGGAAAACCATGGGATCACATTTTGTTTGTGAAGTGTGCTGATCACCATGGTATTGGATTGCATACCTTATCCTTGTCTTGAAAGGATTCATGCTGCAGACAACCCAGTCCAGGTTCCACAGTACCGAACTGTCCCAGTCCCTGGCTGTCCTGGTAGGATAGATCGTAGGGTCCGTAAGCTGAAGCATCGTAGGTCGGCAGGTGTCGCTACCAAAAGTCGTAGGTTGGTAGAAGTCCGTCTGGTCCCCGACAAGAAAAGTCCACAAGAGTCCAGTCCAGTCCAGCAGTCCCAAGTCCAATTTTGCAGCTTGTCCCAGAAAAGTCCGGAAACCACCGGACCGACAAAACGTTTGCAGCAGACATGCCACGGCTGACCGGTACCGGTCTGAAGCAGGTCAAGCCAAGTCAAGTCCTATATTTAGCTGCTACAGTGAAACGGCTCATCACTTGTTCATTTTTCGAGATGCGGAAGTGCTGCTGCAGCTTGTGCGTTAATGCAACTTGGGCACTTTGTGCCTGAGGAAGAAGAGAGTGCTTGTAGTTAGATTAGAGGTAGTGTAGGAAGAGAGCAGCTATAGCCGCCAAGGTGGAAGCTTACCTGAGTGGGTGTATCCAGGGTGACGATCTAGGACTAGAAGAGAGAGAGGTAGAGAGGCAGAGCGAGTGAAGTCAGAGAGAGAGAGAGAGAGAGAGAGAGAGAGAGAGAGAGAGAGAGAGAGAGAGAGAGAGAGAGAGAGAGAGAGAGAGAGAG
>BFEA01000024.1:4342945-4368388 GCA_003427395.1 Chara braunii | reverse complement strand
TGCGTTCGGCCCGAACAGCCGAACGCATCCCCAAGGGGTCCCATACGTTCGGGCGTTCGGGTTCGGGCATTCGGCCCGTCCCGAACGCCGGTTACCCTGGTATATATAATATATATGGTCAGTATTTAGTCACATATATCTCCTCCTACCCCTCCCGCGGTACTGTCTGTCTGTCTGTCTGTCTGTCCTCCCCCTCCTTTCTGTCTGTCTATCTGCCAATCAATCTGTCTGTCTGTCTGTTAGTCTGTCTGTCCTCCCCCTCCTTTCTGTCTGTTTGTCTGTGTCTGTCTATCTGTCTGTTTGTCAGTCAGTCAGTCTGTCTGTCTGTCAGTCAGTCAGTCTGTCTGTCCTCCCCCCCCTGTCTGTCTGTCTGTCTGTCCTCCGCCCATCGTACTGTCTGTCTGTCTGTCCCCCCCCTCCTTTCAATCTGTCTGTCTGTCAGTCAGTCAGTTAGTCAGTTTGTCTGTCCTCCCCCTCCTGTCTGTCCTCCCCCTCTTGTCTGTCTGTCTGTCTATCTGTCTATTTGTCTGTCTGTTTGTTTGTTTGTCTGTCTGTCTGTCTGTCTGTCTGTCTGTCTGTCTGTCTGGGATGAGAAGCACGAGTCCCAGTGACTTTTCTGAATGCCATGCAGTTCTGCAAGAAATGATGCAAGCATAAAGAGGATGAACAATTGTATGTTGCCTTTGTTCGCCCTACTCATGTGCCATCTACTTTTGCGGCTAGTACCAATACTACATCTAGTGATTCTACTTTTAACCCTTCTACTTCTTTACCTACCCGTAATCCAAATGATTCTACTTCATATTCAGTCGCCTCCATTCACAACCTGCGACCTGATCTAGGTGACCCTTTTGCTGACCCTTCACCCCCACCGGTCCCAACAAGCATCCAAAACCTACTTGATCGGTTCCCAGAAGTTCTGGGCGAACCACGTGCAGTTCCCACGCGATCGGTCCGACACACCATCGAGTTGGTCGAAGGTGGTGTTCCTCCAAAAGGCTCCATATACCGAATGGGATCCGGCGAGTTGGAGGAACTCCGGAGACAGATTGATGAAATGATCGACAAGGGTTGGATCAAGTCCAATGAGTCTGAATTTTGTGCTCCTATTTTGTTTGTCCCGAAGAAAGGAGGCAAGTTTCGCATGTGTATTGACTATCGCGGTCTAAACCGCATCACAAGAAAGAACGCCTATTCATTGCCTCGCATAGATGACTTGCTTGATGCTGCATGTGGGTGCAAGGTCTTCTCCAAGATCGATCTCAAGTCTGGCTATCACCAGATTGAAGTTGATCATGCGGACCAGCACAAGACTGCGTTCAAAACACGCGATGGGCTTTATGAGTTTACCGTAATGCCCTTCGGTCTCACGAACGCACCGGCCACCTTTCAAAGCCTCATGGACAAGGTCCTCTGCGAACAGATTGGCCGGTTCGTGGTGGTATACCTTGATGATATTCTGATCTTCATTAAATTCATGGAGGAACACATAAAGCACCTTGAGGAAGTGTTCACCATCCTCAAGCAGACGGAACTCCATCTCAGCTTTTAGAGAAATCCGAGTTTGGGAGGGATAGCGTCATCTATCTTGGGCATCGGTTGTCTGCTGCAGGCCTAGAGCCTGAGGCAACCAAGGTTGAGGTCAAACGCAATTGACCTCAGCCCGTGAACATCCACGAACTGTGCTCGTTCCTTCGTCTCGCGTCGTACTACCGGAAGTTTGTGCCCCGCTTCTCTATTGTTGCTCGCCCATTGTCCCGGTTAAGAAGTAAGAACTTTCCCTACGCTTGGGATACCACATGCGAGGACACCTTTCAAGCCTTGAAAGAGGCTTTGGTAAGTTACCCTGTACTCCGCATTGCGGATTCCAAACGGACATTCGTAATTACTACGGATGCAAGCCAGTATGGAATTGGTGCAGTGCTGCAGCAAAATGACGGTGATGGCTTGCGGTCGCTCGAATACTACAGCAAACGCATGCCCAGCGAAAAGGTAGCCACTTCCACCTACATGCCTGAGCTCTATGCTTTGCGTATGGCTTTGGACGATTGGAAGCACTATCTTTTGGGACGCCACTTCAAAGTGTTATCAGATCATGAGACTTTGAAGTGGATCAAAGATCAGACTACCCTGTCCCCTACATTACTTCGCTGGTTCCATGAAATTGACATTTTTTACTTCAAGTTAAGGCACAAACAGGGCTGTTATATGAGTACATGACTTGGCTTGTGAATTCCTACGACCTCCAGAAGAAACTGAAGGAGGAGATCGTAGACCACACTGCTAAGGATCCGGACTTTAGTCCCATCCTTGAGCAGTTGCGGGCTGACCCCAACAGTCAGCCTGATTTTCACGAGTATGGAGGACTGATTTTCCGTCGCTACGGGAACCACGACCGTTTGTGTGTGCCCAACCATGAGCCTCTCCGCACACACTTTCTGGACTTGGCTCATGGCCGTAGTGGACACTTCGGCATGGCAAAGACATACGGAAACCTATTGAGACAGTTTGATTGGCCTTACATGAAGGGATCTGCTGAAAAGTTTGTGGCTGAATGTCAAGTCTGTCAACGAATCAAACCATGTAGACAAAAGCCCATGGGGCTACTTACACCCCTTCCCATTCCCGATGGTCCCGGGGAGTCTGTCTCCATCGACTTCACCGACATGGAAAAGGTAAGTAAGAACGGCTATTCATAAGTCATGGTGATTGTTGACCGCTTCTCTAAATTTCTTAATCTGATTCCTTTTTTGCCATCTCATGCTCCAACTGAATTGGTGATCCATGAGTTCAAACAGAACTACATTTTGCAGTTCGGAACCTCGAAAACTCTCACGAGTGATCAGGACCCGCGCTTCATCAGTGCTGAATGGAAAGACTTCACTTCCCAACTCCCTGGTCTCAGGCTATGCATGACATCTGGCCGACACCCCGAAGCCAACGGTTTGGGTGAGGAAATCAACCAGACTGTATCCCAACTTCTCCGCGCTTTAATCATTCCGGATCAGGAAACATGGGATGAAGAGCTGTATTCGGTCAAGGGGTTGTACAACAACTCCATTCATTCCACCACCGACATGACACCAAATAGGCTGCATTACGGTTGGCAAATTCGTAATCTGCTCTCCTATCTATTCCCTGAGCAGCCAGATGGTTTAACACTCGGCAGGCCTGGCGAAGATAGCAGATTGGGTCCATGGGAAGTTCTGGATGTGATTGGCGAAGATAGCTTTGACACTTCATATGTAGTTGTTGTGCCACCTCATCCGCGCATATATCCCGTTTTTCATGCATTGAAACGATATCCCCACCGTGATGCTAAATCGTTCGATTACCATGAAGACATGATTCCTCATGCAATCAATTGTGGACATATGATAAACAAAATTAAACAGCAAGTAGGGAAGGAACGCAACAGACAGTACCAGGTTCATTTCATGTATCACTGGTTGGATGATCTATACTGGATTTCCAAGCGAGAACTGCTGCTCAGCGCACCACGCGTTGTTAAAGCCTACGAGCGACAAATCGCCTCTAATGATGCACCTAAAATCTCTGCCAAGCTCGCTGCGACAGAGTATTCTCGAAATCTCTTTGCCTTGTTTGCCCACGATGCGTTTGTCGGGGACTCAGAATGAGTTACTCGCTCGAAGGGACCTCGCTCTTGAGGGGGGAGTAGTGTGATGACCCGACTAAACATGGACTGAAACACATGGCTGATTTCTTAGTTTTGCTCATAGGCTGAGTTTCCCGCTTGCTACTAAGTTCTCTAAGTTTGTGTGTGTGCACGCTTGCTGGACTGCATGTATGTCTGAGTGCTGGTTGGCTTGAGTGTGTGTGTGGCCCGCAAGGGCACTTGTTCGTTCGTTGGGCCCTCAGGGTCGGTACTTACAGTGGCCGTGGGATTGAGGATTGCAGGGGGGGAAACACTCAAGTGGCGGGGTAAGAGGCCTGCAGCACTTCAAGCAGCGGGAAACACACAAGTAGCTGGTAGGTCGGTACCACACCCTGAAGCGGTAGATGTGCTGGGTACTGGAGGCCGAGCAGAAGAAGACAAGTGGCATTTTTAGAGGCCCAGTAGTGGTAGGCTAGGTCTAGGCGGGTACCAGTCTGAGTCTAGGGCCTGTACGGGCAATATCAGAGTTTGCAATGATGTTTCCCTCCGAAAGGGAGGAGGTCCCGGTTGCTTGGAAGGCTGATCGGCCTGGAAGTCACTGCCCAAGAGGCAAGCAGGCCGCTATATCTCCAGGTTGGGCGAAGAGACCAGCCTCATTGTTGGTGTGCAAGTTTGGCGACACACTGGTCGGAGCGCTGGCTGGAGCAGCGCTGCTGGGGAAGGAGCAAGGACACGGAGGAGGAAGAAGGCCAGGGCTAGGGAGGAGCGCCAGAGGTACTTATCTGGCTATGGTGGCAGCCATCTTCATCACCTTGGTGGGCGCTGCAATAGGAAGGTCCCAGCTGGAGGTTGAGCTACACCAAGAAGCTTCGAGGTAGAGCTAGGCATGGCGGCCTGAGCTAGAGCAGCCTGCTTTGGGTTGTCCTTTGGGCATCTGGGCAAGGCCTAGTAGTACGCATAGCCTCGGCCTATGAGAGTGAAGAGTGAGAGAGGCGGCCATGGCTATGGTGAACCTCAAGTGATACCTGCAGCAGAAGAGGGATTCTTACATTGATTATGGTTCAGCCATTCAACATTGTATTATTATTTCTTGTGTGAATAAGAGAGGAGGAGACAGGGAGGAAGAGAGAGTTTGGCGAAGAAGAAGAGCCTTATCATTTGTCTATGCTGGTGTATATCATCTTCTTCTTCTTTCTTACTTCTTCTTCGTCTAACCTTCTCTCTCCTCTCAAGTTCATTCATTTCATTCTGCAATTGGACGACATTGTACTATCTGATGAATGTGTATCCCGAAATTGGCCACGATCATAACGGAACTGCTGTTTTGCAGGATCATGCAGGTTCATCTAAAGTTCCCAGACCAGAGAAAAATGAAGGGGTTTGGTATCCCCCTTTACCTGTCTGAGAAGTTGGTATCCCCCAGGTAGCTTGAGAAGTTGAGAAGATGTCTCACTCAAGCCAGAGAATAGAAAAAAGTGTTTGGTATGCCCTACTTTTGATATTGCCGATGGGAAGAGTCTGCTTGTCCATCAGGTTGACAGTATCCATGAGACCACCATCGGAGATGGGAGACGAGGTAACTTCTCCACTGCAAAAGCTCGAAAAGAAATCAGATTTCGAGATGGCAAGAGGTCAGAGTCAACTGCAGATGGAAAGAAAATTGAGATATAACCCTTCTTGAATTTTATTTGGTGGCCGACAGAGCGGCCTCTTTCATGAGGAGCCTACGTCCCCATCCTCAAGGTATTCAAGTACTTAGGCTAGAGATGCTATGAGGTATGGAATGGACTATGAAATCAAGGGAAGAAAAAGATTCAGAAATTCAAAGAAAAGATGTCGAGCTTATCCAAGATGTAAATGGTAGTTATGAACTCTATCTGGAGTAGAACGAGGAGAGACAAAATGCAGCTGAGAGTGCAACTGTTAAGTTGGGGCAAAGAAGAAGCCACACATGGGATAGAGGGCGATGGACCAGGCGCTAATGCCTTACTTATAACTGGGGTGGTAGGTGCTCTAGGGGAATATGGAGGAGAGGAAGTGTCGGGAGCGCTGTAGCGCGCCTCGTATTTTTTTGTTAGTATTCCATCCTCGTTGGGGATACCACCCGGGGAATGAGTGGCGTGGGTAGGCGCTTGAGTGGGTCCCATACCCATATCTCTCTTCTTCCTCCTCCTCCGAGTTGATGTGTTTTCTGGCACGCGGTACTGGCTCCTCAAGAGCCTTCCCCCCTGTTCTGCCTCTCCCTCTTCCCGGTCCACGACGTGCCTCAGGCATGGCACAAGATGAAATTACAGTTGGGAAAGAAGTGAAAAGAAAAGGTGCGCAGCAATGAAGACAGAGAAGAGAACATCGTAAGAGTAAAGAGGGCCGCACTATTAAAGGAGAAAGAGGGAAGCAATAGCGCGGATCACACAACCCTACTGCATGGGAAAGGAAAGTGTTCTGCAAAAGTGAAAAGAAGATGATGCGTGCGGTGCGATAAGTGTGTGTCGATCGCCAACGCAGAATAACGATGAGAAAGGTTCCGCTGTGAATCGCACCATGAATGACTGAATGAACGAACTATCGGTCCTTTTTGTTTTATACTAAACTGCCTACTTCTTTTGGCCTGGCGGGGATGTTGGGCGGGGGTTTGGTATCATGTCGGAGGGCGCGGTGTCTCGGCCCTCCGCTGCGTACCAGGCGCCTGCTCACGAACCTCCGTTGTGAACAGAATTTCAGTTCACTCCACTGTGTACCATAAACTGACTTATGACTTCCGCTGCGTATCAGCTCCCTGCTCACGGGGACAGCGTGCTAGATCCCCACTCACTAGAACTGCGGCATGCCAGGTTCGCTTGGGTTGCACCCCGCTGAGGGACTGGTCCAGTCGACGATTCCACTGACAAAAGGGTGGGTGCACCATTGGACTATCCATTGGTTCACGCAGGCTCGGTGCTTGCTCTACAGTAGAGCACAACCGGCCCGTGGCCGTGGTAGCCGCAGGTCTCGCCTAGGGATGCGAGAGTGGAAGGATTTGTGTGGTCTTTTCAAATGAGCGTCAAGTTCCTGTAGTCGGGTTATGGGATAAAGAGCTAAAAAGGGGGAAAGAAAAATATAAAGGGAAAGAAAGTGGAAAATGGGGAAGTTGAAAAAGAAACACCGAGTCTTGGATATATATCTAATCTTGAGCCTTGATTGTGGAGAATGCTGATACGACAGTCGCGGTGTTCCTTTTTCGATCTTTTCCTTTTGTTGATTTTCGTCTTTCATTTAATTATTTTGAATTTCTCATTCCCTCTCCTACGGTCATTTCACGGCGGAACAAACGGTTTAGTTTCAAATTCTTGGTTATAAATAGGCGGCCTAGATTGCCCGTTCTTTGCACTTCGGTCACCGTGAGCTTAACCGGTGAGGTGCAATTAGTATTGGGCCCAAAATGGGAGCACTCGTGGCCGCATCGATAGGGGACTCATCACTCCCGTGGAAGGTCATGAGCCCCCTCCTTGCCATCGGACACGGTGTCGGGACAGAAACCCCTGTGAGGGTTTCTACCCGAGATTTTCAAGGTCAGAAGCTGTCCGACTCTTTTCGTTGGATTTGAGGAACATTATGAGATTGACGTTGCCAAAGTTATTCAGACCAACCCTATAACTGAGAGACCTAAAGCCTGACGTTGTTGGCGTAGGACGTCGTTGACGCATGACGTCATCGACATTCGTTCGAAACAGCCGGAGTCGGTAGTACCACCTGTCGTTCGTGGTCCTCCACGAGGGCGCAGTAGTGCGTGGTCATGGAAAGACTGAAGCTAGACCTAGTCTACCTAAAATAATGTCGCGCGGCTTAGCAGCCGCGCGATTCAGGGCCTAAGTAGGCTAAAAAGAGGGGTGCGTCGGGTATAGGACCACGACGCAGGGGGAAGAAGGGTTTTAATTTTAGGGCCGCGGGGGTTGACATCGAGCCAGGGGGTTGACAGGTCGATGCCAAGGTCACGCGGCCAACTGAGCATGCAGGGCCACAAGTAGGCTAGGCCTGCAGGGCCGCAGGCAGGCTGGGCCTGCAAGGCTACAGACAGGCAAAGCCTACAAGGTCACGATATGGGGGAAACCTGATTGGGCGTGCTCTTCATATAGAAGAGCTGCTCCTATCACTGTCGTGATAGGAGCTAGCCCAGTAGGTTATCGCACATGACTCTTACTCGGCAGATACCGGGATCAAGCCCGACTGCAAGCGTCCTATCGGGCTAGCTCCTTTTGGAGCAGCCCAAGGCAGTTGGGCGTGGCCGATTCCGGCCACACGATCATCAAGATCGCGCGGCTGAGATCTGTCGCGAGGGGGTCAGTATGGCCCCAGCGCTTTCAAGGAAGACAAACATATTGTAGGGCTGCCCCTACTACAGTCGTAGTAGGAGCCAGCCCAATAGGTGAGTATGCCAGACTCTCGCCCCGCAGGTGCGGGGGTCGAATCTATACATGACTTTGGGCTGGCTCCTTTTGGAGCAGCCCAGGCGGTCAGGCGCGGTTGATTCCGACCGCGCGATCATCCGCTCGGAAACCTGCATGGTCCCTACGCAAGGATGACACGTGTAAATCGAAAAGTGATCCAAATTTTTTAATATTTTCTTTATTTTATTTTTTGAAAAAAAAAACAAAGAACGAGGGTCCCTCAGGGCTGAGGTCCCACTAGCGAAAAGGATAGGATCAAGCTCCTGAATCTGGATGTGTTTTAAGCAAAGATGAAGAAAAGCAGTTCACTCTCGATTTTCTGCACATCTTCGTAAACTCGTCCAGATTCGGGCATTCGATCCGATCCTCTTTGCTAGTGGGACCACACCCCAGGATTCGGGTTTGGATCTTGGCCTTCTGCCACGTGATGACTTGACAGTTGGCATATGCCAACGGAAAAAAAAAAAAGGATAAAGTAAAAAAAAAAAATGTCGCGAATTTAATCGCGACGGAGGGCCAGATGCAGGGGTAGAAGCATCTGGACTCTGAGGTGACAGCAGACTTATGGATTTCAACAATCTGCTCTACTTGGCTCTATACAACCATTTAGGGCTGCATCTGGCTGGGGGTAGCGGCCAGATGCATTACCAAGGCCTAGAACTTGGTTCCCCTAGGGGAACATCAAGTTTCTCAGCCCTTGATCAAGGGCCAGGCCTCACTCCGAGTTTTGGCGGGGGGGCAAAGCAACTGCCCTCAGCCTCTTGCCAGCTATAAAACAGCCAGCAGCCAGCCAGCCAGCATTCATTTGTGGCTGGTGCTGCTGGCATTTCACTTGGGTGAATGCTGGCTGTTGGAGGAGGAGCTGCTGGTAGAGTGAGAGGGAGCTGAGTGGAGGTCCGCAAGTGAGGGAGGAGGATTGCTGGAGGTGGCCATAGCTGTGAAACACAGCCATAGCCGCCATCTCAGCAAGGTGAGGAGAGGAGAGGCTGCCATAGCCACCGTGCTGCGGGTGCCAGCAGGAGGTGCTGCTGTTCGTGGCAGGTTTTTTGGCAAGCGGTGCAAAGGAAACTTTGCCTGTTTTGCACGACGGCGGCAGGTTTTTGGCAAGCGGTGCAGGGGAAACTCTGCCCGTCTTGCACGACGACGGTAGGTTTTTGGCAAGCGGTGCAGGGGAAACTCTGCCCGTTTTGCACAACGGCGGCAGGTTTTCGGCAAGCGGTGCAGGGGAAACTCTGCTCGTTTTGCACGACGGCGGCAGATTTTTCGGCAAGTGGTGCAGGGGAAACTCTGCCCGTTTTGCACAGCGGCGGCAAGTCTTCGGCAAGCGGTGCAGGGGAGACTCTGCCTCTTTGGCACGGCAACGGCGGCGCTTTTTGACGGTGACGCGGAAGTGCTGCTGTTTTTTTTGCGGCTGCGGCAGTGTGTTCTAGGTAATGACGTGGAAGCGCTGGCGAAATTTTGCGGCAACAGCGCCGGGTTTGACAGCGGTGGTGCGGAAGTGCTGCCGAATTTTTGTAGCAACGACACTGGGTTTAGTGTTAGTGGTGCGGAAGCGCTGCCAGTTTTTCACAGCGGAGGCGGCAATATTCTTGCACTGACTATGTAAAGCAGTGATTGGGTATTGACACAGGGAAGGTACCGCGAAGTGGTGGTGCGCTTGAAAGTGGCGTGAGTGCAACGCCGTAGTGGCGCAGTGAAATTGGGAGTGAGTGACGGCAGCGCGAAGGGATTACTGGGAGGTGGCCGTGTGTTGAGAATGTGTTGCAGCAAGCGAGCGCTCTAGGGAGTGGTGCGGATCGCTTTGCGGGCTACTTCTTGTGACGATTGTCTTCTCTGGAGTGTGATTTTACACGGTTTTCTTGAGTGGGCCGTCTCTTCAACTTCACTTGAGGTCAGTCAGTCAGTCAGTTTGACTCAGACCCCTCCACACCTGTGTGAACCCACACTTGCTTGACCCTGTTCTTTGAATGTTCACTGAAAAGGTAGAGGAAATGTGTGTATGTGATCCCAAACATTCGCGCGCATACACACATAAGGTAGAGGAAATGTGTGTATGCGATCCCACACATTCGCGCGCATACACACATAAGTTTGGGATTGCATTGTCTTCTTTTGAAATTGTTGTTTGGCCTGATGTGCAGGTAGGTAGAAGGATGCCTGAAAAAGAGGAACCTGACCATGTCAATGGAAATGAATTGAAGGATGGTTGTCTTCTTTGAAGGTAACCAGTAGACGATGGAAAGGAATTTGATCATACAAGGAACAAGAAATCAATTGGACATAGATTTTTCCCGAGGTTACCCATTCTTTTCCGAATGACCCTCATTGTCTATGCCCATCTATCTGAGTAATCTTCTTCTCTATGATCCCCTTTTTCGTCTAAGTTACCCTTGACGTTAGGCGACAGAGGATTGATTTGCCCGCCGTGATACACGTTTTTCCCTTTCCTAGGAGGCATATGAGACGAGGGTTCGTTGCCTTAGGGGCCGACCCTGCTATCGACTTAGAGTGGACCGCTCATGCGGGGGGATATCATGCTGTTGTGGTGGAGCCAGCCCGACTTCTGAGATCCGAGGTTCGCTCGGGCGAGGACGAGGGGTATCCCAGACCACCTCCTAGGAAAAGGACATGCGCCTACTTACGGAAGAGCCGTAAGTTCTTAAAGCTTCACGTTAAGGGGAACTGTCATAGCATACCCCTCTAGTGGCCATTTTAGGGGTCACTCGCGCATGGAGAACTGAGCCACAAGAAGCTCGGTTCATGGTTACTAGTTGGAATAGAGCGCAACTAGGCACTCTTGTCGTGGTTGGCGTAGAGCGCAACTAGGCACTCTTGTCGTGGTTGGCGTCGCCATAAGAAGCGAGGACCATTATGATTGATATGGCAATCAAGGCTTGGATAGCTAGAGTTGAGAACAACCCTTTTCAGTAGGGCCAACGAGGGCCAGGAGGACAAAGCGACCAACAAAATTTGAAAGCGGATCCTTGACCTTAATGGGCCACCGAGTGTTCGATTGTTCAAGTCGGTCGCTGACTTGTATAAGTGGTAGCCGAATTACTTGCAGATGACATTCACACCAAAGCTAGAAAGATAGTGAAGTCACCATTAAAGGAATGGCATCCTAGCTTTATTCGAGAGCTGGGATTTGTCTGCGTTTCTTTTCTAGTAGTTAGTATGGGGCAGAATGAAGGAACTTGGCAACACATCTCATCAAGTCAAAAAAGTCGTGACAGCCCAACCTTCTGGTAGGTAGAGTGCCGATATTTTGACCAGGCGTCATTTGAGCGTCGTTAGTCATGCTCTTATCCTTTTGTTGACAAGTATTGTTTGAAGTCAAGTCAACCTTTGTTGTATGCATGATTGTATTATATATAGGTTGATTTTAGAAGATAAGTCAACTTACGTTGACTCGAGCCTTCTTTTGAAAGCATTTTGTTTGATTAATTCTTGATCGTCTTTGAAAGAAGGGACTAGGATTGATTGAGATTTTCTTACGCTTGGAATATCACGTCCTAGTCGACCGATGTCGGTCCGATTCCTGGGAGATCAGCGCCCCAGGGACGGACGACATTCAGGTCCACTTTGGCGTTTAAGCATGCGCACCTATGCTACAGCGAACGAGCAAACGCCCTCGGTCGGCCTACCTCTGCAATTGCATTGTAAAAGCTTTCGCATGTGGGTCGGTAGCTCGGCGGGAATACGCCCTTAAGGGTGGTGACAAACCCTTAGGGAAGGTAAGTTGTGCCCCGCGAGAACCTATCCTGTCATAGGGGACCGCGGGATGTATAGCTGGCGCACTCAGCCGGAGCGGCGAAGGGTCAATGCGGGTTACCACGTCGTCCCCGAGTTGTCTCTGAAAGGTTGAAAGCCTAAGTTTCTCCTGCGTGACGCAGTCGGGAGGGCTCTCGCCTTTGCGAAAAAGGCGGGGGCCGATGCGCTCGACAACGGGTACCCTTCAGAGAAAGCCCCTTGAGTGGGATTTGAAGGGAGGGGGGGGGCTATTGGGATCCCGTTATGGGACTGCCACACACCGACCTCACGACCTCAGTCTTTTCAAACTGATTTGAGAAGTGAGCTAGGACTGAAGGGTGGCACTTCTTCGAGTAACCGTTGGGGTCTCAGTTTTCCCTCTCTTAATTTTGTTACTCTTCGGAATTTCAATAAAGGATGAATAAAATTCAGAGAGTCACTAGTGTCCCTCATTTAGAACACGGGGATTGGGGGCTCGTAGGTAAAGCCTATTAAAGAACGAGAGATGTGTCATTGGCTACTGCCCAGTGGGTGTGCATAAGCAGCCCCGCCTTGCTGGTTTTGATGGTTTGAAATTGAAGGGGAAAACGATGAAGTGAGCAGGTGGTAGGTCGTTTGTGTGCGCGCGCACCAGGTACGAAGCTCAAACTATTTCGGGAGTGTGCAGCTATGGCCTTGCACGACTATAGGCCGAACTGTTGGAATCTCATAACGCGTTGGTCTCCAATGACCGGGGAGGGGCTTGGATTACCACGATGCTCAACTATGACGGGGGAGATGAGGCAAAGCTAAAGATTAATGTGGAGGGAGCGAGAGAGGAAGAGACGAGAGGGGACCCGGAGTTGTAGGCAGTGGTCACGGAAGCCAAGAACCGTGCAAAGCGAAGGTGCAGGCACGGCGGCGTCCGGTAGAGGTGCAAATGACGATCGCGTACCACGAGGCTAAGACCTCCACCGATACTGCAAAAAGAGAGCAGGCGCACTTGGAGTGAGGCTCATGGGGTGAGAGCGAGGTCAGTGCTGCGAAGACTCTGTCCTGGCATGGGCTGGACAGTGGCGGAGGGACCACCCCCCGCCTAAGCCTGTGGAAAGCGGCCCAGAGGCCAACTCGTGACGACGACGTGACGAGGGGCGCTAAGCAGTCACGGACAAGACGGAGGGTGTTGGGCAGTTACAAAGAAGTGACGTGTGCGACTGGAGAGAGAGGGAGAGACGCGGATACTTGCTAGGTGGGAGCTCGCGACTTTTTTTAATGGCTCCGTTTTCTCGTTCCGAGAGAGGACATGCAGTGTACCAACGGTGAGAAGTGCTCACTCCTGTGGCAAGGGAACTTCACTGACCTCCTGAAGACCCCAACTCGTGATCACGATTTTTACGAGTTGCGAGAGGCGGCCACAGACAACGCGTGCTGCTACGAATAAGAAAAGGGAGGGAAGTTGGTCGAGATAGACGCCAGAGAGAGACGACTTGTTTAGCTCTCGATTCCCTTTGATGCCATCTCACTTGGTGCATGTGTCTCGAGCCCACTGTTGTCTCGCACCCCGTCTGCACGAAGATCGAAGAGATGTCTTTCACTCACATGGGCTTAGAATGCCAGTGAGCGAAGAGCACCTTCACGGCAGAGCTTAAGGAGAGTGACAGTACAGTCGAGTCTCGCGATGGAGAGTGTCCGGTTGCTTATCTATCTCGACAGCTACTTTCCGCTGAGTGTAACTATACTGCCGACGAGCGCGACGTCCTTGCGCTGGTCTACGTTGTCAAGAAGTGGCGTCATCACTTGCACGGTCACACTTTCACCGTTTTGACGGACAACTCTGTCCTCGCCGCCTTCCAGACGAAGCCTAAGCTCATTTCTCGTCAGGCTCGTTGGTGGCGTGACCTCTCCGAGTTCGATTTCACCATCAAGAAGATTTCCGATGAAAGCAATCGCGTAGCAGATGCCTTATCCCGCTGCCCCGACCTCCAGTGCGAGGATCGTCAGCTATTTGCTATTTCAGCTCCCACCATCCACCCTGCCTTTCTGGATGAGTACCGCCGCGCATACACCCAGTGCCCTGAGTTCCAGTCCATCTACGCTGACCTACAGGCTGGCAAGTCCGTCCCTAACTTCCAGCTCGATCCCTCTGGACTCCTATACTGGCTTGGTCGCCAAGGTACCTGTACTCCTCGCTTATGTGTGCCCTCTACTGGCCAGCTCCGCGTTCGGGCTGACGTTGAGTGTCACGACCAGCGCGCCTCCGGTCATCTCGGTGTTTTCAAGACACTTGACCMCCTCTACCGCCATTACTACTGGGAGCACCGTYGTCCCTTCACTAAGGAGTACGTCCGCACTTGCAGGATCTGCCAGGAGGCCAACATCCCCAACCACCCCCCCTACGGTCTTCTTCAGCCCCTACCCATTCCCACTCAGCGTTGGACTTCTGTCTCCATGGACTTCATCGGTCCTCTTCGTCCCCCTACCCCACGAGGCCACGACGCCATCTTCGTCGTTGTCTGCTGGTTGACTAAGCATGCTCACTTCCTCCCTTGCAAGTATGCTAGTTCACCCAAAGACATCGCCTCCCTATACTTCAACCGTATTGCCATTCATCATGGTCTTCCCACTAGCATCATCTCTGATCGCGATCCCCGCTTTACTTCTCATTTCTGGCGTGGACTCCATGAGATCTATGGCTCCGAGCTCCGCCTCTCCTCCTCCTATCACCCCCAGTCGGTCACCAATAAAACTCTTGGGAGTATCCTCAAGAAGTTTGTTGAGAATGACTTTGATTGGGATCTCCACCTTGCTCACGTAAAGATTGCTTATAACCATGCTATTTCACCTGCCACTGGCATGTCTCCCTACTACTGTGACTTGGGATACCATCCTCGTGTCCCATCTGACCTTCTCCGTCCATCTCAGATCCATCCCGACACCAAATGCCCTGCCCTCGATGACTGGGTAAAGGAGATGGATGCGCTTCTTAGCAAGGCTCGTGAGAGCATTGCTGACTCCCAGGCTCGCATGGCCACTCATGCTAACCGCTCTCGCATCGACCATCCCTTCAAAGTTGGCGACGAGGTTCTTGTTGACGCACGTCACTTCCAGCCCGAAGCTGACGTCGACATATTGGACCATGCACCATTCTTGCACCCGCCGGACCCAATCATGACTATCCAGTGAGCTTCAAATTGAAGCTCCTCGATTCGATGTACCACGCTGTCGAGCGTATCGGTCCGGCACCGCACAAGGCAGCGCAGGACCCTCCCGGCCGCGTCATGCAGGAAATGGTTTGAGTCCTCGTCGCGAATGCACATGGAGCTTCTGCAAGCTGCTCCGGCCGGGTGCGCCAGCCATACCTCTCGCGAGCCCCTACGACATGACAGGGCCTACGCGAGGCACGACTTACCTCCACCTTATGGGAGTTGTCACCTCCCTTCGGTGGGCGTATCCCCGCCGAGCTACCAGTCCACAATACAAAAGCTGATCAATTGCAATCGCAGAGGTGGACCAGCCGAGAGCGTTTCTCGTTCACTGTAGCATAGGGTGTACGCGCGGTATTACGCCTCTATCGGACCCGTGCGCGAACCGACATCTTGGGGGGCTGAGGTCCCAAGTGCGGCTCATCGCCGGTCGACTAGGACATATCCCACCACCACACACACACCACACTACAAACACAAAAATAAAACACACACACACGCACACACACACATCGAACAATGCGACAACACTCCTAGTCCCTTCAGTAGTCGTTCCATAACTGTCCGACGTGGAAATCGGATAGGCGTCGTGCGCGAGACTTGGTATAAAAACGTGCGGACGCAGAGCCTACTCATATCGACTCGTAATGCAAGCATACGCAAGCAGTCGCAGTGATGGCGTACCATGCAGCACCCATACTCATGCGGTCCTCGTTAATCTCGAGGGTCGCATTCGACACTCAAGTGTTGGCTGACACGCGCCTTGAGGGTTAATCTCTCGACGCTGGACAACCGCCAAGTGCGGTTGAAGACCACACCCTCTTTTGCACCCTGCGGAGAGTGGGTGGTTCACAGGTTCATACATGTGGTGGCAGTTGTCTCTTATCGCCCTGGAGACTAACTCCAACATCTAGGGCCTGGAAAGAAGTTAAGGGGTTTGACTTTGACGGCTGCCACGGACTACAACGTCCAACCATAATAAATCTTAAAAAGCAAATATAGGTCGAAGGCCTCCCCACCCCGAAATCACAACTTGGGTACCCTCGTTTTTCTTTTGGTTGGCACCACGGCCTACACCACTGCTGAACACTCGTGCATATGTATGAATCCCTCGATCCCATAAGTGTAGACACTAGGGCGGCGAAACGTCGCGCGCAAGGCTTTGATATGAGTTGCGCAGTTATAAGCCTGTCCTACACCAACTAGCGATGCTAGTCATACGCTGTAATCGCAGTTCCGGCCTCGCGATATTGAATGGCTGAAGGAATGTATCGTGAGGGGTTACCCTTCACGATATTGAACGACTGAAGGACATGTCGTTCAGCCCTCGCGACACTTCTGCCCTCAGGGTTGGGTGTTTCGACGGGCATGGCAGGTAGGCTCTGCGTGAGGGAAGGCTCCTTCTTTGCAGAGCCTAGGGCTTGGGATGTCCTGGACAAGGACCTTGAATCCCGGCCCAGGACCAACGTCCGACTAAGAAATCATTAAAAAGCATACAGACTAGTGTAGGGGTTTTTTCTGCCTTTTCTCGATCTTAACCCCTATTTAGCCCCTAATACGCGGGCCCCTTGGGCCATGCGAACTTCCAACATAGGTGCACACATATATATACATATGTATATAGGGGAAATAGGTATGTGACGATCACTTCTCACAATCAGAGTGGGACTCCTCACAGCCATATATGTAGGCAGTCCAACCCAAAATCCGAACAACAGAACATACCTGCAATCACGTCAAAAAGGTCCACACACTACACGGAGTCAACCCCAACCATTCTCTATACTCGTACCCTTTGCTTTAGCCATGCAAACCCCAGCCTCCTGTCCAACCAGCCATAATTAAATACTCAACACCTTTGTTAAATGGCCATTCAATAAAAGTTCGGGTGAAACCTTAACAAAACAATAGAAATCACCAGGGCTAAAGCTTTTTAGGTTGAGTATTGAGGGTGAGTTGGAATTGAGTCGTATATCTACGAATCGGAAACCGACTTGTTATGAGTGATAACAGAGGATGATCCTCAAGGGATCATGCTGAATTTAGTCCAAGTCCTGAATCAGATCGATCAAGCTGGCCTGTAACACAAAACAGATTAACGCCCAAGACTAACCCTGTAAGTCCTATAGGGAATAGTCTCTATATCATGGTCTCACCCAGACCCTTGCTAGTTAAGTATGTGTAAGTCTACTTCTAAGACAGTGCCCAAAGAAAAAAGGTAGACCTTTGGGAGGATCTTCCTCTATACAGAGCGGATTGCCAAAACTGCCACCTGTCAAAGTATAATCTAACTCCCCTAAACTAAGAAAATTTCGGCAGCGCTTCCCGTAGGAAAACTGCCTTTTCAGAATTTATACAAGTTAAAATAAGAGAACAATGATAGCTTTTGACTGTCCAAAGTCAAATTTTGTCTAACTCCCTGAATTAGCAAAAATTTGGGCAGCACTCCCTTCAGAAAAGGAGACTTTCCAGATTTTTACTAAGCCATGTATAAAAGTTAGACAAGTTTGGACTTTGGAAAACCAAAATTTGACTAACTCCTTGGATTTGCTGAAATTTCGGCAACGCTTCCCGTAGGAAAAGCGGCTAACGAAGATTTATACAAGCCCAAGTATAAAAAGTGATCTCAGAAAATGCCAAAAAATGATCTAAGTGAAAAAAAGGCTACCACAGAAAATGCAGGAATTGAATCTAACTCCTATCGCTCTAGCACGTGGCGAGCCACTAAAGCGACTACCTACCAAACTGAAACTCAGACTAAGTAGTGATCTCATCCAGCCACTTGCAGGCCAAACCACAAGGGTAAGTACTCTCACCAACCCAAATTATCTTTAGCAAACAATAGTTCATAGTCTTTCAGCGATTTAACCCCTTATACCCTGCTTACATAGGGCATCGAGATTGGTCATTCGTCTTAGAAGCAATGCCAACTCCTTGCCTTAGTTATACACGAACAGGTTGCACAACTACTTTTCTCTTCATTGGGCATATGACTAAGCGATTGGTCTTATAAACAACGCTTAGTCGCCCTGAACTGTTTAAATAGCCAAGTTATATATACTTCTCTGAACTTAATCTTCGAAAGTGACCATAGGGCTGAGCCATTCGTCTTAGAAACAATGCTCAACCTGCCCAAGTTACCTTCAGTTATAACTTTTAATTATACTCTCTTAGTTTGTGATAAGGCTATAGTCAGACCTTTCGTCTTAGAAACAATGCCTGGCTAGCCTTGTTCTCATATAAATATATATAGCATTATAGAGGATCCTATTCTTTTGTTCTCATTACAGTCCTGTGGCCTCAGACTTAGACCATTCGTCTTAGAAACAATGTCTAGTCCTTTGGCCTGAACCTCCCTCAGAATGAAACAACCAAAGAGAGTTGTGTTTGGATTGAGCCCTCAAGTAGGCCCCAGCAAGCCTAGTGCCCGCCCTAAGTGAAGGCGGGCCAGCAAATCAACAAGAGCCCTCTGTGCCAACATTTCACGAAGTGGGGTCTATACAGTTACAGCACGCCAGTTGGTTGGAGTGCACCGAGTCTCGGATTTCAGCAAATGCTGAAATGCCCAGGGCCTCTAATTAGTTAGGCCCTGGACACTCAAACGTGAGGCCGACAATGCATGCTGGGTAGAGAGGCCGAAAATGCCAAAGGGAAATCGGCCCACTGTCTGAATCTGGCCGCAGGCCTTGATGAAGGAGGCGCAACTGCATTGCCCTGGGGCCCAACTGTATCGAGTTGGCTTCAGCCTCTGGGCCCCGGTCACAGGCTGAAGGGAGGCCGCCCACACGCTGCACTGGCATATAGGCAAGCAAGGCGAGGCAGTGGGGATCTTGGCCAATGCTGGCACATGCGGGCACGCTGCGCGGATGCATGTGTGCTGCGCTAAGAGCAAGCAGGCCAGTGCTAGGCGGTAGGGCGCTGCTTGCACTGAGGGCACTGGCGGCCATAGCCTGGGCTGCATGAGGGTGCAGGGGAGGTGAGGGCGAAGGTGGTACTTTGGAGGTGAAGGGCGCTGTGTGGGTAACAAGGGAGAGTGTGGGGAAGAGGACACGTACCTGGTGATGGTGGAGGTCTGCATTGGTGTTGACATCATCACTCGCTGGTAGTCAAGTTGTCTGGTTGCTGTTCATTGCTGTAGTTGTAGGATAGGCTATAGAGTAGATAGGGCGCCTGGCGCCATTCACAAGAGAGAGCTACATTTGGGTTATGCTGTTGGTGTTGCCCTGTTGGGCATGGACATTGACTCACGATTCTTCTGTATCATTCTCARTGGGATGGTTACTCRGTTCCATGTGCTATCTGCTTTGGCTTTGAATACTTGGACTTCAGTGTGATTTTGCATTCTGGATTTTTGTGCTTCGTCCATACTCATGTTCCTTGCAGTTGAGCCATACGTCTTAAAAACAATGCTCAACCGCCCTCTTCTCAGCACAAAAAAAAGCAGAGTACTCTGGGTCGAGACCCAGAGACTGTTCAGAAATCACCCAAAATAAACAGCGACAAGACCATTCGTCTTAGAAACAATGTCTGGCCCTCAAAACTCAAGCAGCTAAAACCCCACAAAATAAGTAGCCAAGCCATTCATCTTAGAAACAATGCCTGACACAATTAAAGAAACACAGCAACCAAGCCATTCGTCTTAGAAACAATKCTTGGCCCTTCAGAAAACAGAACAAAACACAGCAGTTAGGCCATTCATCTTAGAAACAATGCCTGACCCTATAAGACCCGTTCAAACACAAGCAAAACTGCCTTCCTCCCAACCTTCCCCCCTGATGCAATCCCATGTGACAATATGCTTTCAGACAAACAAAGAACTGAAACTGCCATTATACATACATTCCTTTACTTAGTTTGATTTGTGTCCTGAAGGTCAAACTAAAAGTCAGGGGTGCATGCAATACATTCAACCAGTACATAGGGAGATGTGTAGATAGGGGTTATACTGGTTTTATAAGGGAAAGCAATGATTGAGTAAGAAGGGGAGATGGAGACAGTTTTGAGACTCTCAAATACAAGAGGGGCGCACTCAGACTCGCGTGAGAGGGCCTTGCTACCTTGACGCGCCTGAGGGCCCCGCAATGGTGGCCAAGAGTAACAGCTTGGTCACCTTGGGGTCAAACAGCGGAATCCAACCCCCTCTGACGAACTCCCAAATTGCAGCGATAACCCCCCTTTTCCGCAAGCTCAGCCACTCGCCCGCACCTCCCTTAGTCCAACTGCTGCCACACAGCCAGCAGTAACAGTTGGCAATAGCCAGCAGTAGTATGTGGTAGCATGCAGCAACCAACAGCAGACAACGGCAATACGCAACTGTCAACAACTCGTCACAGCCCGTGCACAGTCAAACAGGTGCAGCAGCAGTTCGCATCGGCTTAGCAGCAGCTAGCAGCAGGCAACAACCCTCAGCAGCAGTCAGCCGCCGCAGCTCCTCCAGGACCGCAAGAAGCCCCTTCCTTATGCAACCTGACGATCGCTTCCGGCTCGCGACATTGACCCCCTTCTCCAGTCGCCTCTCCAAGCCGTGGCAGCAGCTTCTTGTACAATCCGACCACCTTCCTCATACTACCCCCTTGGCTGCCCAACATAAAGCTGCAGTCCTGCTGTTCAAACAGTCGCCGTGCTCAGAACAACACCGTAGCCCGGGGTAAGCCCAGCAACTGCTGCAGTAGAGAACACGGCCGCAATGAACAGCCGGGCTTGCAACTATTGGTTTGCAAGGAGCGCAACAATGGCCAGGATGTATAGTGGCGAGTACACCTGATAGCAACAATATCAACAAGTGCCCCGAAGCACCACGAACACCCCGCGGTTCTCCTGATAGTGTGACTTCCACCTTACTTGTCGAACAGCCTTCAACCCCCTTACTTCGCTGCTTCACCCGCACCTAGTCCGTTCGGCGGAATAAGCAATTCACCGGCCAGCAAACGAGCCTGCAGTTCCACAGTTGACAGCGCCGGACTGAGTACACATCAAGTAGTGAGTATGTTCACCACTGGCAGCACCTGACCCGTACCCGGTCTGCAGCCGGGGTCGCCCTTGCTTTGATAAGAAGGGCAAGGTCAACAATCTCGTGGCTCACCAGTCGCTTCTTCAACTCGAATACATGGCGGCATAACAACTCGTAGGTAGGCGCAAGTCGCTGTCCGCTTGCTGCTCCCTACCCCTCCGCTGCCTAACAACATATAAAGTACATTCCCCACTTTGCAGCTCTGTCCTTCACTGCTCTGAGTGGTGAGTTTAGCAAGAGCTGGTCAAGTCTTCTGTTGGAAGACGAAGGTACACACTGATTCCCAGCCTGGCGCTCCAGCTCAACCCACTGGCTTACGGGTAAGCCTCCAGCCCCACGACCTAGTGTTGTTTCCAGCCGCATGAGGAGCTGAATCAAATGAATCCCCCACTCATATATGGAAGCATGCCCCACTACTCCACTGCTTCCTTCCCATGTGCACACACCGGCCCACAGGCGAGTCTAGGACTCCAACAGTATCTTCACGCTACAACCACCAATAGGGCGGGCAAATGTCCAAGGAATCCACCACTTAAACGCGGTCGGATGCAACCGGATCCTGCCCACCTGTGAGTTCTGCACCCTGTCGCCATTGTCCGACTTTTTCCTACTTATTCCGTACCGCCAAATCCACCAGGTTAGTTCTCCTCTTCCCTCTCTCCTTCTGTGCGCAGCGCGGCTGACCCTATGCTACTTCCAACGATGGCGGGGGGGGCAGGATCGCACGGATATCGTGCTAGAAGACGGAAAAATGCATCGCTTACCTCGACTTCCCTCTTTGCCTGGGCGTAACTTTATTTCAGTACTATGCAAAACCCCGCCATCAAAACGCAAATCTATTTTGACCATTAGACTCGCAATAAGGCAGAATCTCTAAAACCAATCCTTTCCCGCTCGATTTTACTAAGAAACGAGCGAGACAGCCCCCCTTCTCTCGTTCCACCATAACTCCACACGACTTCTTCTTCATCTAGCTACTAACCTACTCACCAATTGCAACTGCTAACATCACTATCCGATTCGCCCTACCCAAAAACTTCTACCTCGCTTCTTCCTTCGCTCAACCTTGTCAAGGACTGGCCAAGCTAGCCGCCTCCCCCTTCCGGCTCCTGGTAGTTCGCCCTCTTACCGTTCATTGTTGAAAGTATGTAGTACCGCCCCGCGCCCAGGTTCGCCCACTCTTTCTTTACTCCTCCTTCCCCGTCATATACTTTTCTACCATTTTTCCGCCTACTAACCCGCTATCGAAACTACCTCCGCCACTTGTTTCGCAGCCCTCCAAACTCCCGATCTCGACTCTCCTTCAGCTCCTTAGGAATCGAGTCTGCCGCCCTCTTCCTTGTTGTCGTCAACTGGATACTTCGATCCGATCCAAAAAAAAAAAAAAAAAAAAAGCCCCGCAACCCGATAGCGCCTTGGTGCGTGGAGTACGTACACGAGGAGATTCAGTACGACGAAACTTAGCAGCGACAAAAAAAAATGAGGAGAATCACCCCTGGTTTATACGTGCTACCTCCGCGCGGTGGCGGTCCCTATATCGCTCCACTTTCAACGAGTGTCCTGAAGGACTTCAGCCGGGGCAATCCCCCGCGGTACCGCCAAAGGTCACTCGGCCCTTACATCGGGTCAATTGGTGGGAAGTGACAACCGCCCTTAGGCAGACCTGCGCGTCGGGCCATCGTTCCAACATAATTCTTCCACCTGGGATTGGACTCAACAGTCCGTGGGTACCTTTACCGAGCCAAATTCTCGGGTTCCACCCCCAGCCACGATACCATATCCCAACCGGGATGGGACCACGAAGAAAAAAGAAAAAAAAATAAAAATAGAATAGAAATAATAAAAGGATGGATGTATAAATCTCATAGATAGGAAGCAGGGACTTCGGGCACCCCGCCAGTCCCACGAGCGGGCCCCATTGTTGCGCTTGTTAGTAAAACTGAGGGGGATAGCCCCAACGAGCCCTCAACCCCTCAATTCCTTCAATACTCCATTGCTCGTGCGCTGCTGCCCGCTGGTCTCGATCCCCATACCTCCGTTTTGCCAGTTGAACACCGTAACCTATAGGGCTAAGCCCAAGCCTGAGACCAGCAGGCGCGGAAACCCATGTGAAGTGGTGCTGCGCAGCGCTCAGGGCCAAAAAGGGAATGCCCTGGGCCGTTCCTCAGCCTGCATTTGCACCTACGACCCCTAAACGTCCACGTCGGCGGGCCCTCAATTGTACCGAGGCCACCACACACGCCATCCTACGCGCCAAGCTTACTGCCGGTCGAGCGTGGTAGACAGGGGTCAGCCTTTCTACTCCTAAATCTGATCGGTAAACGAAATCAAACCGGATATCTACGCCGGCATTACGATCAAAAAGGGTAAATTCACACGCGCGCCTTAAAACTGTGCGCCCACTCACCCTATCTACTCAGACAGCTCCGGCCCCTACGCAGGCAACCATTCCGTCATGCGCGAACCCTCAAAGGTCTGAACCAATGGCCCTTTTGTCACTTAAAAAAAACAGGGCGGATACCCTTGTAAGGGTATTCGCGTTGACAACGCTAACTTACATGACGTGTTCCATGTATCTCTTTTGCGCCCCTTCAAACGTTCTCCTCCCGAGTTTCACGGTCGACCTTACCCTCGTCCTTCTCCCATCATCATTGAAGGTCACGAGGAGTTTGTCGTCTCTGATATTGTGTCCCGGCGTATGACTGATGGTGACCCTCCCCGCCTCGAGTACCTTGTTCGATGGAAGGGTTATCTTGACGAGGAGTCTACGTGGGAGCCCCTCGAGCACCTGAAGCATGCTATGACTTTCGTGTGTGCCTACGATCGTGCTCATCCTTTCCCTTCATCATCATCCCCTCCTCCTTCTCGTCCTTCTACTGACCCATCTACTTCAGCGACCACTAACATCGCGCCTCCTTCATTGATGGGTCCTCCTGCTCCACCGGTACCTGCCCCAGGTCCTCCTTCCCTTGTGGGCGTGGTTCCGCCTGTTGTTGCAGTTGAGCTCAGCGTACCCATCGACTTCCTTCTCGTTATCGTGACTGATCTATACCCCCAATACGCTCTCTATCTTTTACCATTCTTGGACACTTATGCAACAGCTCCTGGTTTCAGCTTCTACATTCGGCTTCTACATTCGGCTTCTACATCGACTTCCGATCTCAGTGCTTCTCTTCAGTACCAGAGTACATCTCGCATTGTTCCGAACTTCTACTCGGTTTCTGCATTACTCCTACTTCATCCTGGCTACTTCGACTCGACTCCAGTTTGGAGACTCATCAGGTGGACTACTTCACTTTTTCGGCTACGTAGTTCCCATCATTCCCATGTATCCTTACCCTCGAGTTACCCTCCAGTCGCATGCTGACCCCTATTTTCCCTGTCTATGTGGGTGTGTCCGTTTGCCGCCTGTCTGCCTTACCTTATGCTGAGCGCCCTCCTCTGGAGTGTACGTTTTCTTTGCTCGCGGCTTTTGGCCACATGTCTATGCCGACATAGCCCTCTCTGCCCTTCTAGGCTCACCTTATGTGTGCTCCCTTGTTGGAGTGCCCTTACCCTTTCAGCTGGCGGTACCCGTTTGATGGTTTCCATTGAGCTCGGTGTCGTGTTGTTACTCTCCCTCTGAGCCTGATGACCCTTACCTGGTTGTGTGGGTGCCCCCTTGGAGTTTACTCTGAGAGTTGTACCTGCCGCCTTCCCACCCATTCCTACCCCTGCCATGCGATTGATTTCCCTTCTCTTTTGTTCAGGTATTGTGCATTGTGTACAGGGCACGTGAGACTGTGCCACGTTCGTTTTTGACTTAGGACATTGGTTTAGTTATTCTTTGGCCTTTAGGGCCCTGGTGTTGATTTATATTCAGCCTATTTGGCTCATGAGACATTTTTCCTCTTCCTTGGCCGACACAGGTCAGACATTTTTCTCTTTCTTGGCCGACATAGGTCAGACATTTTTCTCTTTCTTGGCCGACACAGGTCAGATATTTTTCTACGTTTTGGGTTGACACAGACCAGACATTGTTGTATAGATTAGGCTTGAGGCTTAGTCTGCATCGCATCCTTTTTCCTGCATGGAGCCTGCTCCGCATCTTGGATTGTTTCTTTTGCTGTTCCTTTTGGGTTTCCGCTATGTCAGCGGATAGCGTGTCTGATGTATCGCTTGATCCATTCACAGGTTCGAGGATCGTGTAGCGGTACCCCTACGGCCCGTCAGTGAGGCCGGACCAGTTTCAGGCCGTCGGCCTGACCCTGGTCCGGTACCAGGTTGTTCCGTACCTGGACCTAGGCCGGTATATCACTTCGGCCTAGGCCCAGGGCGGGAGGTTGGTTCATTCAGTTGTTCATTCGTTCTTTCATGGAGCCGGACTGGACCTTCACTCAGCTGCTGCTTTTCGTGTGTGTCCATCTCCTCTCTCTCTCTCTCTCTCTCTCTCTCTCTCTCTCTCTCTCTCTCTCTCTCTCT
>BFEA01000024.1:4307135-4328348 GCA_003427395.1 Chara braunii | reverse complement strand
CTCTCTCTCGCTCTCTCTCTCTCTCTCTCTCTTCCTTCTCTGCACTGTTCACCCTTGTTGCTGTGCATTTCTGACCTCTCCTCCGTCTGCGTCCTAGATCTACCCGGAATACTACTGCAGCGTGTCTCTCTCAACATCAGGTGGTAATGGACGCCAAGTCTGCTTCTTCCCCCTCCTGGCTATGGCCGTCTCCTTCAGCCAGGGCGCTGGGCGTCTTCTCCCTTCAGCGCACTTCTTCGTCGAGGTCGCTAGTTCACACAGCTCCAGCAGCCCTTCACAAATTTGCAAAATGAAGAACTGCCTGCCATCTGGTACTGTAGCCCAAAATATATTGTTTTCGTGGGCTGGGCCTGCCTGCTTCAATCGGTACTGTCCTTCTTTTGCCTCTGCCCTGCCAAGTTGCTATTTTGGGAAGGTTCTCAAGTTCTCATCTTTCTTGTCAGGCTGCTGCAAAAACTGGACCTTTTGGGACTGGCGTGATCCTACAGGTACTGTTCCTACAGACCTGCGACGCCTAGACCTACAGACCCTGAGATTTAACTACCGGTAGGGCCTGCGGACTGCAATAATTGGGGAGTCTGTAACAGGGACTGGTAGGCTTGCAGAAAAGTTAACTCCAACGGTCATAGACGTTTAATCCTCTGCGTTCCCTCTCGTAATGAGACTATATCAGGGGCTGTCTGAACTAACTCATCCCTGGTGAACCAGCGGTCTTCGCTGGGATTCTGGTAAGCAAATCGAACTTCATATTGCCTCTGTGGCCTACCTCTACGACTTGTACGGAAGGTATCCTCGGCTACAATTTTGTCTACGTCGTATCTGCCGTCCATATCACGTGGGATCATGGTTCGGCGTGAGGGAAATGCATCATTAGTCACACAGGGAAGCAGCTTAGAAGCGTGAAAAACAGGATAGGTGTGTGGAATCTCGATGGTGTATGACAGTCCATCTGCGATACCCTTAACATCTAATACTTGCCATGGCCCTCTGTAGGCGGGCAACAACTTCTGCGAGACCCTTTCCTGGGGAACAAACTCGTTAGATTTGACCCAGGCAAGATCTCCTACTGCAAACTGTGATGGGCAGCTGTGTTTGTTCGCTTGTTCCGCCATCTGGTGCTGGGTCTTCGAATGTTCTCAGCAACGCGCTGCAGATCCCTCTCATACTGGATAGCAAACTCACGTGTACCAGGTGGTAGTCTTTGGATCTGATCGGGATTCAAACAGTCTATGTGACGTCGGGGACTCCAGCCTCTATGAAGCTCGTTTGTGGTCCGCGAGCAGCACTATTGGTCGATGAAGTGCATGCATTGTCCGATATGCTGCCCACCGCGTCCTGCGTCTTGTAGTAGGTCAACGGGTTGTTATCAGTGACCCATGTGAACSTATGACACCCAAGGAGGAAGTGCCGCCATCGCTTGAGAGCCATCACGAATGCAAGCAGCTCCTTCCTTGCATCATCAAGTGAATTGATGGGAGGCACCTTGTGGTTGAAATACTCCACAAGGTGCCAATCGTCGCCGTCGTGTTGTTCCAAGACTGCCCCAATGCCATAGCCGGAAGCGTCAGTCCTCACTCGCGTTGGCAAGGTGGGGTCGTAGATGCTGAGGACGGGTGCCATGAGCATGGCCGTCTTGAGTGCATGGAATGACCGGCGCGCTTCATCATTGAGTATGAATAGCACCTTTGGCGATTGTAGTCTCGTCAATGGTGCGGCGATCCTTGAGTACCCGGTGATGAAGCATTGGTAGTAGCCTGCCAATCCCATGAATGAGCGAACTTCCATGGTGTTGGTGGGCCTGGGCCATACTCGGATGGCCTCGATCTTGTGTGTGAACGGACGGATGCCTTGCGGTGTCACAAAATGGCCCAAGTACTCGAGCTCTTGCCACGCCAATTCGCATTTGTCGCGGTTGGCTTTGTACTTGGCTTGTCGTAGCCGTTCCGAAACGGTGCGCAGGTGCTCCACATGCTCGTCGAAACTCCGGCTGTACACCAAGATATCGTTGAGGTAGATGAGTACAAATTTGTCCAGCGTGTGTCGGAACTCCGTCGTCATAGCCGCTTGGAATGTGGTCGGGGCATTCGGAAGGCCAAAAGGCATAACCATCGATTCAAAATGCCCATATCGCATCTTGAACGCGGTCTTGTAGCGGTCCTCCTGCCGGATCTCGAGTTGGTGATATCCCGATTTGAGGTCAAGATTGGAGAAAAATTTAGCGCCGCCTAGCCGTTCGAGAAGGTTGTCGATGCGCGGGAGAGGGCCGGCGTTCTTGATGGTTTGCTCGTTGAGCTTGAGATAATCGATGCACAACTGCAAATTCTTGTTCGTCTTTCGAACGAAGAGAACGAGAGCATCATATGGCGAAGAGCTAGGCCCAATCCAACCTTTCTCAAGAAGGTCGTCGAGTTGTGCCCGTAGCACACTTAACTCTTCCTCGCTCATACGGTAGATGCAACCACGCGGAGGTACCGCCCCGGCCTCGAGGATGATCTCGTGCCGGATGGGCCGATCCGGTATTACTCCGTGCGGGGCTTCGAACATGTCGTCGTAGGCGTCGAGAAACTCGGTGATACGTGGGTCCGTCGATGCGTTCGTCGATGGGATGTAATGGGGAGGGAGGGCATGGAGAAAACACACCCCCATCTCCTCGATGTCGTCCCTGGTGATGGAAGCTCGAATGCTTGCGGCGGACACCACGTGACAGCTGATCGAAGGGTGAGGTGGAGGCCCCCTGCACGGGACTAGTACTTCGTTCCGATCACAAACGTGAACGGTGCGGCAGTAGAAGTTCACCGGGTGATCCTCGCTTCGCAGGCATGACATGCCCAAAATCATGTCTAACTAGGTGTCCAAAATGTTGAAGGACACGGCCTCGCTTGCATGTGGGGCGAAGTACACGGGGACGAAATCAATGCACCGGTTGATTGACTTGTGTGTGTGACCATCGGCCAACGTGACTTGCGTGGGCTGCGACTTCCTTTGAATGTGTGGCCCAAGGCCAGCGCGTACCATAAAGTTTTGGCTCATATAGTTGCGAGTAGCTCCGCAATCGATCAAAGCGTTGCAGGTCGCTTCTCCGATCTGAATGTGTATGTATAGCAATGGTGCATCATGGGTGTCATACCGTTGTGTTTTGAACTCGCGGTCGATCGTTGCGAAGGTCAACAATCTCTACTCCGGCGTCCATCAACGGGGTTGGTACTGGAGTGTGCAAGTAATCCCGCAATTGTGCCATGAGCACGTAGCAATGCGGTTTCAACGATCGAACGGTCGGGGGAAGGGGCATCCATTGGAAGTCCGCGAACGTCAACGGGTCGAGTCTCTCAAGTCTTGACCATTACGTCGAATCCCCGGCGAAAGTTGGCGGCGAAGCTGCCGAATCGGTTGCCGATGGTGGTGAAACCGTGCTTGCGGTGGATTGTTGCACGTGGAGTGGCTGGTCCAACAGTGGGACCAAGTGGACAATGTAATCCTTGTAAGTGAACTGAGGACTCGCGACATCCGCATTCTCCCCAGATGTGTAGGAGGTCGCTAGCAAGGCGGGCAAATCTGGCGGAGTGAGAGGTGGAGTCGCCTCACCTCCAGTGCAGCTCAGTTTGCCGAGCTGATTCGAGGTCGAACATCCTCCTTGCCTTTATCTTTGCATTGGGAGGTTTTGTGCTTGGTGATGTTGCACCAATAGCAGCAGCCGTATTGGTTGTGGTACTTGTATTCGGCCTCCGTCAAGTTGAACTTGATCCCTGGTACTGGCTGTCCATTTCCGGCAGGTGATGCGGTTCCACGGGAGTTGTTGTTGCTTCACGGCTGGACAGTGGCCACCTGATCTCCCTCACGTGATGTTGGGGTGGTTGTTGGGTCTTTTACAATGTTGTTCGGTTGGACTGCAGCGACGGGCTGCAGACGCGGACCAAATTTTCCTTTCTCGACATGGGCTGGCTGCCACGCTAACTTCTTGTGTGCAGCCGCTCGGTTGGTCTTGATGATCTCATGCGCCTTGTCGATGTTTTCCGTGAAGGTTGTATACTGTTCTCGATCACCGAGTGCGAGGCTCAAGGCGGCACACGACCGGTTGTAGAACTCCTGACGCAGATGCGAAAATGGCAACTCGAGATCGGGTGTTGTCACGATCGTTTGCCATTCCGTGAGCCAATCGCGTGTCGGTGTGTTTCCTTGAGTCATGGCGAAGAAGCGGTTGATGGCAAGCGTTGGGGCGTCGTCCACAATGAACCGCTTCTTCCATTCCTTCGTCATGTTGTCCCAGGAGATCTTCTTGTGCAGGCCGGAGACCTGGACGCCGTGGATGGTTGCCATGTGGCTGAGCCAGATCAGGCATCCGCCCTTGGCGTTGATTGGGGACCTCATGAATCCCAATCTCCGTTGTAAAGCCTTGCCACCAGACAACTGGGTCCTGATGCGTATAGTCATCAAACTTCTTGATCCGGAACGTCAACATCTTGTACGGCCGCGATGCACTAGTGCTGCCATCGTTGTCGGTCGGCTGGTGTAGTTGTCGAACCTCGGTCTTCAAGGTGTCAAGCTGCTCGCTGATGGTGGCTGGTGCGGCGAAGGTGTTGATGTCGTCGAGCATTGCGACTACATGGTCAACTTGTTGCTCCAACTGGCGGGTTGAGGCTACATTGCTGGGTTCGCCAGCATATGGTCCTGGTGCTACTTGCTCCAAGTCCTGTACACGGGAATGAAGTGCCCGTGTAGCATCCTCGTGCAGATCCTTGTGGTTCCGCACTGCGTCGGAGATTCGCCA
The DNA here is from genome assembly GCA_003427395.1 of Chara braunii. Classification (NCBI taxonomy): domain Eukaryota; kingdom Viridiplantae; phylum Streptophyta; class Charophyceae; order Charales; family Characeae; genus Chara; species Chara braunii. Next base: position 4,323,583 of record BFEA01000024.1, on the reverse strand, counting down.
ACTCGGACTGCAGGTGGTTGAAAGTGTAAACCAACCGGGTCACGAGTTTGGAGAGAAAATTCTGCTGCTCTTTCGGTGTCGCGTCGTCGTGGCCCTTGGATGGTTCAGAATGACAGAACTTGAGCCTGTCGACGCTGGCAGCTTTGTGCCGCTGCAGCAGATCCTGGGTCTCCTTGCGGCGGTGTCGAGCGCATCGGTCCGGCACCGCACGAGGTAGCGCGGGACCCTCTCGGTCGCGTCACGCAGGAATTGGTCTTGTTCCTCGTCGTGAATGTAGATGGAGCTTCCGCAAGCCGCTCCAGCCGAGTGCGCCAGCCATACCTCTCGCGAGCCCCTACGACAGGATAGGGCCTACGCGAGGCACAACTTACATCCACCTTACGGGAGCTGTCACCTCCCTTCGGTGGGCGTATCCCCGCCGAGCTACCAGTCCACAGTACGAAAGCTGATCAGTTGCAATCGCAGAGGTGGACCAGCCGAGGGCGTTTCTCGTTCGTTGTAGCATAGGGGGTACGTGCGGTATTACGCCTCTATCGAATCCGCGTGCGAAACCGACACCTTGGGGGGCCGAGGTCCCAAGCGCGACTTGTCGCCGGTCGACTAGGACGCATGCCACACGCCACACACACACCACTATAAAGGACATAAAAATAAAAACGCACACCCACGTACATATACATATACCGAACGACACTGAACAAGCAACACGACAACAGTCCTGGTCCCTTAGTAGCCGTCCCATAACTTTCCAATGTGGAAATCGGATAGGCGTCACGCGCGAGCCTTAGTATAAAACCGTGCGGACGCAGGGCTAACTCATATCGATTCGCAATGCAAGCGTACGCAAGCGATTGCAATGATGGCGTACTATGCAGTACCCATACTCATGCGGTCCTCGTTAATCTGGAGGGTCACATTCGACACTCAAGTGTCGGCTGACACGCGCCTTGAGGGTTAATCTCTTGACGCTGGACAACCGCCAAGTGCGGTTGAAAACCACACCCTCTTCTGCACCCTGCGGAGAGTGGGTGGTACACTTATACCTGTGGTGGCAATCGTCTCTTATGGCCCTGGAGACCAACTCCATCATCTATGGCCTGGAAATAAGTCAAGGGGTTTGACTTTGACGGCTGCCACGGACTACAACGTCCGACCATAGAAAATCTAAAGAGCAAAGGCTAGAAGAGGATCCCCCTCTTCTCTCAAATGCACGATCTGTTTAACCCTTACGCACGGTCACAGTAGGCTGCGCGAAAACACTCAAGCCATAAACATATAACTCCGACGAAACAGTTTGTCACAGCCCCTCGTTTGTTGTCCTCTTCTCTCTCTCTGCCTACGGTTTACCGGGCAGTTCTGTTCGTGATGATATATATATATATATATTACCGGGCACTTCTATTTGACGATATATATACATATATATCTATTTGACGATATATATGTATATATAAATAAGGGTTATTAATATAGGACGATCCTTCTCACAGTCACAGTGGGACTCCTCTCAGCCATATATATATGTATGTGAACGCAAGCAGTCAAATCCAAAGTCCGAATCACCAAACATACCTGCAATCATATCAAAGATTCAACCCAAAAGTCCATGCACTACACGGGGTCAACTTCAACCATTCTCTGCGCTCACCCCCCTTGCTTTAGCCATACAAGCCTTACTCTTGTGCCTCAAAATAAAATACTCGGTACTTTTCTTTAAATGGCCATTCAAATATAGTCCGGGCGAAAACACAACAAAACAGTTCAAATCACAAGGCTAAAGCCTTTTGGTTGAGTGGCAAGAGTGGATTGGAGTTGAATCGTAAACCGACGAATCGGTAACTGACCTGTTATCAATGATAACAGAAGATGATCCTCGTAGGATCAAGCTGAATCTAAGCCCAAATCCTGAATCAATCGATAAAAAAGACTTGTAACACAAGACAGGCCAATCCCCAAGCTAAAATCATAAGTGTATAGAGAATACAGCTCCATAACACGTTCTCACCCAAGACCTGCCTCTAAGCCAGTGCCCAACGCAAGGCAGACCTATGGCAGTATTCCCCTATACAGAGTGGATCGCCAGAATCGCCACCTGTGAAAATATAATCTAACTCCTTCAAACTAAGAAAATTTCGGACAGCATAAGTCTCTGTACAGTCGGATTGAGTGGGGGCAAGATGAGGAGGATGATAGTGGAGTGGGCCAGGGGAGGACCTACACTGCTGTCGCGGCCTGAGGGAGGCCGCAGGGCAGAGGAGGAGGCCAAGGCCAAAGGGGCCAGGCCTTTGGTGATTGAGGACAGGGCCCACAGGGGGTTGGCGGCCAAAGGAACAGCCAAGAGGGAGGTAGGGGTCAAGGTCCCCCGCCAAATCGCTCACGTTTTAGTCGGTCGCCATAGAGAAGAGGTGGAAGATCACCTCAAAGGAGAGAAGGATGGCACACAGGCTTGCCACAGGGCAGACCATGGGCAGATTTGGGCCTGGACCAGCGCGTATGGCAGCAACGTGTGGACCAGGGTCAGTGCATATACTGCGGTGACCCGACCCACATTATTAAATATTGTCCTAAGTATAGAGAGGCCCGATCGGCTGCCCAAGGGTCAAAAGGCAGCCGCCGGTAGGGGTTGCAACTGCCCCTACAACAAGGCCATGTGGGGAAACGAGCGTGCGCCAACAGGAAACTCCCACACCACATGAGCCTACGACAGAGGTTGCAGGCCAGTGCCTAGTTAGCTGTCCAGAGACTGCCTGTGTTAGCGTCTCTCTAGGCACTTCCCTCACAGGCGTGGCAAAAGAATTGAAGGAAAGGATATCGGCCTGGGCCAAAGTGACGAAGGAAAGTAAAGGAGAGCTAGTATTAGTAGATGTAGAAGTTTTCAGAAGTAGAGTAGGAGCCCTTATAGACTCAGGGGCTACTCGCAATTATATTAGCCGTAGGGCACTGAAGAAGCTAAGGCTAGGATTGAAAGTCCATAAGTTAATAGACTCCATAGTCAGTGTCCTCGCAAACAACCACACGATGCGTGTTGAGGACTACATAGAGGGAGTCCATGCGTATTTTCGCCTAGAGGCAAATGGGAAAGTGGAGAAAGTTCTCCATTCCCTGACTCTCCTCGTACAAGATGACCTCGCTTTTGACGTAGTCTTAGGTATGGACTGGGGAGAGGCAGCGGGGGGCACACTCCACCTGAGAGAGCATGAGTGTAGGCTCCCTAGTCCATCAGGCGAGGTTAAGACGACCCGTTTGTTTCATGTGTCAGGAGTAGACAACTCCTTGGCACATCGCTGTCTCATTGCTCTCGCGTTCGTGCAGTTAGTTAAGAAGGAGCAGTTAGAGGAGCAGGTCTTCGTAGCATATGTGAGACCTATCACTGAGCCTAAGGAAGAGAAGCCAATAGACCCAACTATTGCCAAGCTGCTGGAAGACCTTGACTTAGCAGAGTCGTCGACAGGAGTAGTATCGCGGTCGATCCAGCACCGGATAGAGATAGAACCTGACAGTAGTGTAACTCCTAAGGGAGTGGTCTACAGGATGTCCCCAGGGGAGTTAGAGGAGCTACGCAAGCAGTTGGATGAGCTCCTCGAAAAGGGTTGGATTAGGCCTAGTTCGTCTCCTTTTGGAGCACCAGTGTTATTTGTCCCCAAAAATGAGGGAGAGTTGCGTATGTGTATAAATTACAGGGGTCTGAATGCTATCACAGTAAAGAATGCTGAGCCGCTGCCCCAGATAGACGATCTCTTAGATCGAGTGCAGGGCTGCAGATACTTTTCGAAGATAGATTTGAACTCCGGATATCATCAGATAGAGGTTCATCCTGATGACCAGTACAAGACTGCCTTCCGGACTAGATATGGGCATTATGAGTTCATAGTGATGCCCTTTGGACTGACCAATGCACCACCCACGTTTCAGCGTTGCATGAATGATGTGTTTAGACCTTGGTTAGATAAATTCGTCGTAGTTTTTATTTAGACGATATCCTAGTTTTCAGTAGGACCAAGTAGTTTTTATTTAGATGTATTCCACGGTCTCACTCGCCCCAAATAGTCCTTCCTCGTTGTCTTCTCTCTGGGTTCTCACAGCTCGACTTCACGCTTTGGTCCGCACGCACAACTCTGCGCGCGTGGGTGATGTGCGCTCCTCTTCCGGGCAAGCCCACGTGTTGTCCACTTCTTCTGACTCCCGCCCTCTCACATCCAGTGCCACGCCCCTAATAGTCCGTCCACGTTGTCTTCTCTCCGGGTGCAGAAGTTGACGTGTCATTGATGACATCACCGAATCAGATTTTTTTTGAACTCCGATTCAGTGACGTCATCAATGACACGTCAAAATCTGCACCCGGAGAGAAGACAACGTGGATGGACTATTAGGGGTGTGGGACTGGATGTGAGAGGGCGGGAGTCGGAAGAAGCGGACAGCACGTGGGCTTGCCCGGAAGAGGAGTGCACATCACCCACGCGTGCAGAGTTCCGCGTGCGGACCAAAGCGTGAAGTCGAGTTGTGAGAACCTGGAGAGAAGACAACGAGGAAGGACTATTTGGGGCGAGTAAGACCGTGGAATACAACTCCTACACTCGGAGAGGAGACAACGAGGGGAGACTATTTGGGGTAAGTGAGACCGTGAAACATGGGGTGAGAAGGCAACGGGAATTACACGAAAGGGGGGAGCCAAGACAGGTGTGACAAGACAACGAGGAGATCAGGTAAGTGAAAGGAATACGGGGAAAGGGAGGAGAAGGTGAACACCGGAAAGACAGAAGAGGGAGGAAAAGAAGCGGGAAAAGAAGCGGGAGGGGTAGAAGGAAGGGAGGAAAAGGAAAGGGGGGAGGTGACGAAAGAGGTGGGGAAACAGAGTGACAGGGAACAAAGGAAAAAGGGAGGTGACATCTGGGTAGTGGCACCATGAAAACGCTGATCAGGATTGGAAAAAGACAGGGATAAAAGAGATCGGGTACAAAGCGATAAAAGGAGACAAGAAGAAAACAGGGACGAGACGATAAAAGGAGACAAGAAGAAAACAGGGGTGAGACGATAAAAGGAGACAAGAAGAAAACAGGGGCGAGACGACGATTCGGGGTAGCACACTGCGAAACAAAGGGGGGGAGAGCACGGGGGAGAAGAGAGGGGGAGAACAGCGAGACGGGGAAAAGAAAATGGAGCAGATGAGGGTGAAAAAAAGTATGAAGACAATGGCAGACCGCAGCAAAGGGAAAGGAAATCGGAGAGAGGGTAAATGAGGAGGAGAGAAAGCCGGAGCGGGAGTAAGGTGATCGGAAAGGAGTCAAAAGGTAAGTTGGGTTTGAAGCACGATCGAAGGCGGAGACAAAGCCCCCTGGCGGAGCCCGACCAGCCCCCGGAATCTGCTAAACCTGGAAACAACCGGCAAAGAAACATAAATAAAAAAGAAATAAAAGAAAAAACTTCGAAAAAGAGAAATTAACAAAAAACAAAAAACAGAGATCAACAGACAAACCTGGGCGCTCACAAAGAAAAGTTGAACAATGTAAACCAAAGCAAAAGAAAATTGAAAACAGAAAAGAGACAGATCATAAGCCAACAAAACTTGTGGAAAGAAGGCAGAGAGCCCGCCGCAACATCATGAGAGCAACAAACAGGCTACAACGAGCACACAAACGTCTGGACTCAATGCTATTTTACAGCGGGGCTATGAGGCAGCTGGCTGACGAACAACTCCGGCTCAAATGCTGGTCACACCAGAACAATTCCCTGAAAACACCAGCCCCTCCCCTCCAAGAGGCGAAAGGTCTGAATAAAGAACTACAGCAGATGGAAGACACAGAGGTCTTGACAAAAGAAGAGAAAGAAATGGAGTCTAGGGGCAAGACATTACACAAGGGGAAGAATCCCTCCCCCACCCCGGGCCTGAGCAGTGACCAGCTGAAACCCACCTGGGCAGACAAACTCCGAAGTCTGCAACAGAGTCAAACGCTCACCATTCAACGGGGCGAAGGAAGCCCGCGGACCGGGGATCTCGATATCCTTTGGAGGGGCTACCTTCAGCACGGGCCTTTTTCATGACGAAATTCCTGCGTCCATCATAAACAAAAGTGGTAACGCAAGGTGGAAAGCAAGTCATGGTTAAGGCCTACCCCAAAAATGGCATTGTGTGTCGGGACGAAATCTACACGAAACACGCCAATAACTGGGTGTTCCATGACGATGCGGCCTTTAAATCAGTCAATGACAATGTCAAATGGATAGGCCACAGGCTGGAGGCATTGAAAAAAAGTGCGGACTTGGCCCGCGACCAGTTTCTGATCCAACCAGTCTCCAACACTCTGTTGACAGTCCTGTGCATGCACGAAGCGGATAAGATCGCGATTGACGGATGGAAACGCCTTCACTGCGAACAGTCGGAGGTTCGAATTTACCTATGGGTGCCACAACGCAGATTGGGACTGGAAGAAAAAGGGGAAAGCTGATGCAAGACTTCCATTGGGTAGAATTTCATCACATCCCGGTCGAAATTCAAGCGGCGTTTGTGTATGATTTCGGATTGATGTATGACATTGTTGCATTCATAGACCCCCTTCCCTCTTTTGTGGCCAAGAGGGATGATTACTTAATGTTGGCCCTGGATTTTCCCCAGGGCCAACCATTCTCCCTTGACGACGTGATCCCGTATCAGGTAGGGGGGAAAGAGTATATGATCCACACAGCGCACCAACTGAGATCGTGGTGCCATAAATGCAGAGCATTGGCCACCTGAGCACGGAGTACGTCTGCCCACTGCATCCACAGAAAAGGACTCGGGCAACTGGGAGACTGCAGAGAGACCTGGTCAAGGTGACCCATTGGAGACCGGTGGACCCGGGACACGAGGGATGGGTATACATTGAGGACCGCACGAAGGAAGGTATGGCAGTGGGATGGAAATGGGAGAGATGGACCCCCCGGACACCGGTGGAGGAGAAGGTACAGGAGACGCAGGCGATCCTTCTGCAAGGAAACACGGAAAATGCAGGCTGGAAAACGGTGGGGAAGAAAACAGGAAAAGGAATGTGGATTCAAAACAACAGACGGAACTCGGGCCGTCACGAGAGGAAAAAATTTGCCCAATGCAGGCTGGAAAACGGTGGGGAAGAGAACAGGAAAAGGAATGTGGATTCAAAACAAGAGACGAAACTTGGGCCGTCACGAGAGGAAAAAATTTGCCCCCGAGACACCCCCTGCAGCGAACCAGTATACCCCAGAAGAAGAAGATGCAGAAGGAACAAAGGTCCAAGGGAAACATCTCACCTCCTGCGGACATATACAACAGGGCAGGACCGAGGTGACAACGGAAAACAACACAAAGAAAGGGGAAACAGCAACACAAGAGATCACAGCCATCCCCCCCAATCAGTTGGGACAAGAGAGAGCAGAGACACAGTTGGAGGGACAAGCGGAGGCAAGGGGGATGGAGGTAGAGCCAGGGCTGCGGGCGGAGGAGAATTTGGAGCAGTGCAGGGGGGCAGCAGAATAACACCTCAAAATGGGACAGATGACTGACATCGACCCCTTCTAGGCAGCCTTCGATTCAGAACCGATGGACGTAGACCCTCTTCGGTCAATGTGAGCACATCACCCGAGGGCTTAGATCCCGGAAAAAATCTAGGAGGCGAGGAGGAAGGGGCGCCGCCGCAACACCTACCCACGAAACAAAAACTGGTTGCCATTGCAGAGTGGTTGATGGGAAACCTGAAAGCAAAACATGGCCCCCTCACCGACGAATTCTGGGATAAGACATACCTAGAATTATTCCCCATGCTCGATACAAGCACCTCGCTTAAAAACGTGCTAGAGAGGGGACTGCAACCTGGGGTGACGTGGATGGAAGCATGGCTTAGACTAACAACAATTGTCTTTGCGAGATTCCAACCACCCCACGGAGCAGCAGCAGAGGAACTAGAGCAGGAGGGGGCCTGTGCCGAGGCAGAGAACCAACATAACCAAAGGACACAGGACCCCCCGAAACTGCAACAACCAGCCCCACCTCCGGGCCCGGACCCTCCAGACCCGGATGAAAATACACGAATGGACCTGGTGCGAAAAAGAAGACTCAAACAGCTGGTTGAGATGGGCCGGGATTCTGGGCCGTTGTCACAAAAAGTCATGCTGCTTATTCCGGTCCGGAAGAAAAATGAGAAATGGGAAGTGGGCCTGTTCCTGGAAAGAAATGGCAAACATGGGAGTGTCACGCTACAGGGCTGGTCGTCCTTTTGGGCGGAACCACAGAACAGCCAATCTGAAGTTGCGGCAGGAATTCTGCAAATGCAATTAGAATCCCACATTGCAAAGTCTTTACCGCCAGGGGCACAGGCCATAGCCTCGATCTCATCAGGCCCCAGCAAAATAGCACAGAGGGACGTGTACATACGATACGATCCAACCAAAGAGGCAGGCATGCATGGCACACCCGCACCCAATTACTGAACCTACAAATGGTCAAGATTGGTCACAGCGATACTTGGACTGAACAGGATGTCCAGAGATGCCTATGTGCCATCCTTAGACAGGGTCAAGATTGGGACTGGGACCAACTGCCGTGGACCCGCCTGTAGAAAATCAAGAGGATACAATGAACAACACGAGCAAGATAGATCTAGTCAAAGCAGTGTACGGAAAGGACCGTATCTGGAACCAATGCACGAGAGCAGCCGACCTAGACCTACGCTCCTTGAATGTGAACGGACTGGCCTCCTGCAAATCAGATAAACAAAATGCAATCTGGGACCTGATGAGAGGAGTGGGGGGCAGGGATTGGCCAGATATAGTATGTGTCCAGGAAACACACCCGATGGACACCCCAGAGCACAACCGCATTCACAAGATGATCTGGCCGTACAAAGCCTTCAGGGCTCACGCCCCGAGGCCAGGAAGCGTTGGGGTGGCCATCTGGATCCCCCCGGCGTCCCGAGCAGACCCGGTCTACTGGGTGGTGGATCAAGAGGAAGGTCGGTGGGCATCGTCTGTCTTGGTCACACTAGAACTTGAAATTGTATGCATATTATGTATCTACGCCCCCAACATTGTAAGCGAGAGAAGAATTTTTCTTGAAAACATTAAAGCGCAGATACCGGAAGGGGTCCCGGTCATTATAGCTGGAGACTTCAACGCAGCTCCGGACCGATGGATGGACAGATGGCGGACGCCCCCCTCCCCAACTCCGTTGTATGTGAAGGAGGATGAGCGGATGATAAACGACCTATGCCTCTCACTGAAAGTCTTCGACTCCTTCCGAAAACTGAATCCAGATACCAGATACTACTCATGTTTACGGAAGACTGGAACCGAAAGCCAAACGAGATCCCGGATCGATCTAATTTTCATCTCGGAAGATATGGGGGGCTCCCTGCTTCTAGCAGCAATCCTGCCTGCGAGCCCGTACCCGGGCCTTGATCATAAAATGTGCACGGTCACCCTATCCTTTCGAAAGAAGCCCGATTGGGGACCCAGATTCTATAAACTTAACACTTACATCTTACAACAGAAAACCTTTCAGAACTACATTACGGACTGCTGGAAGTACTGGCACTTACAAAAGCAGCACTTCCAGCAGTCAATAAACTGGTTTAATAACGGACTATTCTATCTGGGCAAAAAATGTCATGAATACTCGAAACTGTTAGTAGCCAGAAAACATCAGCAAGAAATGGAAATCCACCAACAACTGCAGCAACTCGAGCACCAGAACCAGCCTAATGATACCCAAAACTCACAACCAGAAGAATATCCAGAGATACAAACACCGAGACAACGACTGCAGACCTTCGCGACACAACGTTGGGAAGGAACAGGGATAAGAGGACGACTATCAAGATTCTGCACAGAAGGAACAATGGATAAAAAATTCTCTAGCATGGCCCGAGTGTGTTTGCGCAGAACAACCATCGAAGCACTGTATGATCCACAAATTGGTCCCCAAGATATCATCACCTCCACCCCTCATTGCACACAGTTAGCAAGATCTTTCTACCAAGACCTGTTCACCTGGAGGTGTGCCCAGCAAGAGAGGAATGCTAGAGAGAAAGAAATCCGGGACTTCTTGGAACCATTGGAGAAGGCCCTGACTGGACAGCAAAAAACAGATCTAGACCGTCCCTTGTCCAAAGAAGAAATATGGACGGCAATGATGCAGATGGAAGAAGAGAAGACGTCGGGCATAGATGGATTCCCAAAGGAATTCAAGGAGACCTTCTGGACTCCGATGGCCTCGGATCTCATGGAGTTCTATCAACAGGTGTGGGAAACAGGGAGAATGGGGGAGCTGGTGGGACAGGGGGTCCTCACCTTGTTACACAAAAAGGGAGACAAAATGGATATTCGCAACTACAGGCCAATAACCTTGCTCACAGTCGGTTGTAAAATGCTAGCGAAGGCCCTGGCAAATCGACTACTCCCAGTCTTGGAAGATATTATCCATCCGACGCAAACGGGGTTCATCAAAGGAGGCAGGATACAGGATAACATACTTTTAGTTAATGAACTACTCAAACTAAGAATACAAGACAGACAAAATGTGGCAGTGGTCTTCATCGACTTTGAAAAAGCCTACGACCATGTAGACTGGCTCTTCCTAGACAAATGCATGGAAATAATGAATATAGGGCCAGTTTTTCGGCGCTGGACCGGAATACTACACCACAACGCAACCACATGTGTCCAGGTCAATGGAAGGATAGCGCTGGCCTTTCCGCTCCAGCGGTCGGTTCGTCAAGGGGACCCTTTGGCACCCTTCCTGTTTATTATCATGATGGAGGCATTGGCAGCGAACCTCCGAGCCAACAAAGACCTGAGGAAACTTCAGATCTCGGCCATACCGGAAGAAGCAATCCCAATCTGTTCGATGTTTGCAGACGACCTGACACTCATGGTCGATGCAACCGCAAAAAACATGGAAGAGATTAGGCGATTATTGGACCGGTTTACAGCAGTCTCAGATATGACCGTCAACTGGGGGAACAAAACCCTGGGATGGTGGATTCACCATCAAGGGGCGCGTCCTCCCGAGCTTCCATAGGTCAAATGGCTCCCGGAAACGGCCCCGGTCAGAGTGTTGGGAATCATGTTATCAACACTAGGCAAGCCTGCATCGAACGATGAGTGGATCCTGAAACCTGCGCTAGAAAAACTGGCCCACTGGAAAGACCGTCACACCTCCCTTATTGGAAGGGCATTGGCGATCAACAGTGTAATATTGGCGGCCCTCTGGTACAAATCTTCAATCTGGGCCATCAGCAAGGAGGTCGTTCGATCACTAAAAAGGCAGGTGACAGCCCTACTATGGAGAGGCAATGGAGAATGTCAAAATGTCATAAGCAGAGTAGCTTGGCAATCAGTGATTCAACCCAAAGAAAAAGGGGGCCTGGGGATCCTAGACCCAGAAACCCAGATCCAAGCTTTAACAGTTCAATGGATCAAAAGATTACTCTTCACCCAACACCTCCCATGGCAGGCCCTTGCACTGGAACAAATTGCTAGACTTGCTCCACAGGCACCACAGGGAGTTAACCCACTAACCTGGCTGGAAGACCTCTGCTGGACAGCGCCACGGTCCCGTCAAAACGGGCAAGCTCCATGCCGAGGCACAGCCCGCTCGGATTTGGTCAAGGATGACTTCTGGGTCCGGGTCGTGAAAGCCTGGCACCAACTACCCCTACCTGACAACCCCCCACCAACCAGGTGGGAAGAAGTGGCTCGCCAACCCCTTTTGGGCAACAGAAGAATAACAGACCGGTATAGCAGAGTGTATTGCAGCTCAAGCACCCCGTGGAATAGCTGGGTCAAAAAAGGTATAACCAGAAAATAAGATATATGGGACACATGAGTGGGTGACTGGAAACCTGCGCAGCAACTAAGGACTACACTAAAGTATTGCCACAAAATCGAAGAGCACATCGAAACCCTGATTTTTGCTATCCCCCTAGACTGGGTCCGTATCCTACGCAAGGGGTCGCGGTTAACAGAAGGAGACTGGGTAACAGCCCCGGACGACCCGGAGAGTGTTGACAATGTGATAGAGGTAAGGAAGGACGAAACCCTAACCAATCTCTTTCACATTGGCAAGGTCAATGTGCTCACCCGCTACACTCCAAATGTGGTGAGATGGTACAAAAATTCAGACCTGCACATAATCCGTGTGCTGCGGGACAAAGAGGCGTGGATCGCATACCAGCCAGATATTCCGGTGGCCGAACTCCCCTTTGATCCCGAGGAATGGCAGTGGTCCCGCCCGCAAAAACGTAAGACAGAGGAGAGCTTAGAACTGCATACCTTAACAATGAAGGCTACCTATCGATTGCTGCGACCAAAAGTGAACATAAAAGGAAACGGTGAAAGCCCGATGGAGGTCTCATCTGAATGTAGGAACAGAGGCAATCCGCCCCATTCGATGGTTCACCGCCACAAGGTCCAGGCCAGCGAAGATGGCCTCGCTACAATGGCAGATAGAACATCGCTGCCTGCCCACCAATGACTGGCTGATAGATCGTACATATCTACATATCTAGAGCAGAAGGGACAAGCACTGCCGTGGTGCAGATCGTGCCACACCGCCTTCCCCTCCCGCAGAATCCTGGAAACTATAGAGCATATATTTATGCAGTGTCCGGGGGCAGTGCTTACATGGAGATGGTGGGACAGAATCTGGTCAAAGTTGGATACCGGATCCAACTGGCCATGGGACTGGAGAGCCATACTATGTGAAACATGGTCCTCCCCCACTGACAATGTCTTCGAAAATAATATGTTCAAGTTAGGGAGGAGAGCAGTCATGTGGAGGAAACGCTGTACCCACGCAATAGAGGGGGTCCGCATAGCAGGGGAAGAGGTAACAGACATGATAAAGCAATACATCCAACAAGAACTCAGAGTACAGTGGCAAAAAGTTAAAAACCATCTCGAGCTGTTCCAGACATCAAAGGACATAACACAAGCAATTCAGCAGTTCTCCGGGGACTGGTTGGGAAATGAGAACGGGGGCTGGATCGCATTCGTCCGATGGGACGGCAAGCCAGCCTGTGACCGGGATGATTTCAGAAGAGACTACTCCATCAACTTCAGAGACTGGACAACGGTGGGCCAGGAGATTCCACTGCGACCACCTACAGATTTCCCTGACCCATTTCCACCACACCAGCTGGCGATGGTCGACATGCAATGGTACGGCGCAGAATGAGAAGGGCATCACACAAGACTAAGGACCGACAAGCCCAAGCAAGAAGGCAGCGGGTTAACAATCAGACAGGGAAACAGCGGCAAGGATTCATAGTTGCTAGGAAAGCACGAGCAATCTAGCGGTCTGGTGCAGACTGTAGAGGCGGAGGAAGGAAGGGCTTTCAATCTGTAGTAGATATCTGATGTCTGGGAGAGGTTTTCTCCTGGCTCCTCGATAACCTGCGCAGTTAATCCTCTGGAGGGCAGAGCAATCAATGCTGGCAGGTTGGTCCTCAGTCTTTAATCTGCGAAAAAGATCATGTACTCGGGGGCTGGTAGGGTTCAGGGTGAAGAGATTCCTCCCTCAGTCCTCTCTCCTGCTCAGTCAAACCCCTGGACTCCAGGGTAATCAATGCTGACAGGAACCTCCCTCATCTGTTCTGATTGTTTTCTGATTGTTTTCTGAGATGTATAAGGGACGCTGGACCCGTTTTCCAGCAGGTGATGCTCCCCACCAATAGATGGAGCCTCTCCCCAGGTGCTGGCGGTGTCTGCTCTTGTCAGCACCACTAACACTGGTAGGGGTGTTTTTTTATAAAAAAATATCCAATGTCTCGATCCCGATGTCAAGTCTGAATCCAAATGTCGTCAAATCTCAGAGTCGCAAATCTCTCTCTGTCTCGTTGTCCGTAGGTGCTGAGAAGTCAGGTAGCAAGAGGGTGAGGGAGGGATGGACTTAGAAGAGGGAGGAAGAAGAAGAACTCTCTCTCTCTCTCTTGTGCCAAGTACTAACCGGTGAAGGTGGCGCCTTGTTGCAGGTACATCGAAGACGACGCTGGAGCTATGGCGCCACAGGTAAGTTTCCCTGGCCTCCGCCAACTCTCTCTCTCTCCAACGCTACTCTAAGCTCCTAACAGCGCCCAGTGCTGAAGACTACTCCTAGCGCTAGCCACTACTACGGCAGCACTCCTGCAGAGTGCTGCGGCTGAATCCTGAAGACTGCCTCCTGAACGGCCCGTGAAGTGCCTGTGAACTCCCCGTGAATTGCTTGCAGGCTGCAAAACGGACCAGTACTATATAGTGCTGGTCCGGCTGGGAAGCTGCTCTTGCCCATACCGAATCGTGCCAGACCCTGGCGCTGAAGTTCAAACAAAGGTTGTCTTGGAACGGGCCTAAAAATGGCCTGCGCTTAACCCTGGTCTGGCGCGTGAGTTTCAGGACAGGTCGACTTTATGAGGGCCTGAAAATGGCCCTCCTTTTTAGGCTTTTAGGCTGAAACGACAGAGGGCCTGGAGGGCTCTTATTTTCCGTCTGGTCGGGCCTGTGTGGATGTGCAGTCGGGCCCCTGAAATGGGGCCCGTGTGCAGGCACATGGGGATGTGGGCAGCTGGCACCACAATCAACGTGGCCAGCCTTGTACATGAGAGGCATAGTAAAAAGGGAGCTGCAAGAACAACTTGAAGGGGTACCCCAAAAGTAGCCGAAGTAAAGGTAGTCAAGAAAGGGATATAACGGCTCTATTCTACTCCATGTTTCTTGCTATAGAGATGAAACTGTTTCATTGTTTGAATGGGTCATCTCAAGCGTGCTTCATTGTCTGCAATAGAGGTAAAGATGCACAGATTTTGGATCTCCTCATCCGCGTGGAACAGGGGCTGTTGTGGTGAAAATCTGCAACACACACACAAGGGTGACCGTTGATGCTCACATATCAGGTCTCCCAAAGCATTAAGAGTGAATCTTTGAATGAGCTTTGAGTTCTACTTCATTGACTGTTGCTATTCAATGCCTTCGGTGATTCTCAGCGAGTGTTTGAGTGAAGTGTATGGAAGTAAGACTGTGCCATAGAGGTGGGTATTAATAAGAATTGTGTGTGTGCTGCAGGCTCGAAGACTCAGCAAAGGCAATGGCATTTTCTGACATTCCGGATCGGGTGGAGGTAAGAATGGAGTCCTTGGAAGATGATCTCTGCCTTTTCTTGGATTGCGCGCGCAGGTTCTTTGGCGCCACCCTTGATGGTTAGATAGACCACGGATCAGATATTGAACTGATGAGACCGGATACTACACTGGATGTCAGCAAAGGCTCCTGCTTTTGTACGTTTTTGCATGATCTGCATTTCTGTCTTCACCATCTTGTACTGTGTGCATCAGCTAGGACAAGAGAGGGGTTGGTAGGGGTTTGTTGCCCTGTTATGGTATTGAAGAGATTGCAGACAGATTGCTGCATCTGCGTAAGTGCATATCCCAAGAGTTGCAACTTGATCATCTAGCAATATTATGGGTATTGTGCTCACGATGTCCGCTCCTCCTCCTCCTCCTCCTCTTTTCTTTGCTCCTTCTTCTTCTTCTTCTTCTTCTTCTTCTTCTTCTTCTTCTTCTTCTTCATTCTGTACCTCAACAGCAGTTCATCTGGTGCGTGTTAGGCAGATGCCAGGGCTGTTTCTTAAGTATGCTCATGCAGCCCACAGGTTTTCTTCAAGCACAATATAAAAGAAATGCATCATTATGACTATGGCTCTGTGCTCCTGTGGAAGAGAGTCGCTCAGGTCAACCGTCCACTGGTGCTCAAGCTTTCACCGCAGTTTCCTTGGTTTGAATGGTTAGGAGAAACAGCCGTATACTGATCCCTTCTGAATCATAGTTTGTCATTTGGCCATTTCAAAATTGTATCCCGTCCAAATCAGATTTTTTTTATGGGGGTCCTCTCATGAAGCGCGGCAGGGCCCAAGTGTCAGAAGACACGTGGCACCGCCACACTGAACTGGCGGATACGGAGATGTCCCTAGGATCCCGGACACTTGGCCTACTGGACATCTGGGACAAGTGTCCAGATCCCGGGCACCTGGTAGGGTAGTAGATTGGGCATGTCTATCCACCCAATTTCCCCACTTCTTTTTTTTTCCTAAAAGGGTGACGACCTTGAGATGTCATTGTACTCACCTAGTTCCATCTGGATTTGAGCTCACATCTGTATTTCAAGTTTTGTTCGACAGTTCATACGTGTAGCCGCTGAGCTACTGTAGGCAACTGCTTGAAATCTACAACAATCTCCTAAAGCTAAGTGGGCCGCGGACGGAACGCTGCACGCTGATAATTTTTCTTTTCATGGACATCTGGCCTTTAGATTTCAAAACTAAGCGCTGCGATTGCCCGACAATGTGAGGAACGAGGCCTCGAGTGGCCCTATCAGACATCACATTGTTCTGGGCTAAGGCCCCAGCAAGCCAAGTGCCCGCCCTAAGTGAAGGCGGGCCTGAATATTCGTCAAAGGCAGAATTCGACATTTCC
>BFEA01000024.1:4244213-4255768 GCA_003427395.1 Chara braunii | reverse complement strand
AGAGAGAGATGAGCGATACAAGGTTGGCTGTTACGTACCTGTGAAGCTGTTGTGCAGTCCACGAAGAAGAAGAAGAAGGCCATAGCCGCGGAGCTCAACCACGGGGTAACGAAGGAGGTGAAGAAGGACAGAGGGGAAGAGACCGAGCAAAGTGAGGGAAGCCATAGCCGAGAGAGGTGAAGGGAGAGAAAAGCAAAAAAAAAAAAAAAAAAAAAAAAAAAAAAAGGAAACAGCCGGGGTGAAAGGAGGCGAGAAAGGTGAAGAGAAGAGGAAGGTTGGTGAGGGAAGGTGAAGCCGGCCGCCATAGCCGGGGAGTTGACCGGAGGCGTGACCAGGGTTGACCGGGGTTGATCGGGGTGTTGACCGATGGTTGACTGGAGCGTTGACCGAGCGTTGACCAAGCGTTGACTAAGGTGTTGACCAAGATTTTGACCAAGCTGGAGCCGGTATAATCTCGCCAAGCCTTCAGCCTATCCCTCGCCCTATGGATGAGCACACACCCTGTGGTACTTGCTGAGTCCAGTCTGTCTGTCTCTTCTTTCTGCATCGAGTCTCTTCTGTCCAGGTGATAGTACTCTATGGATGAAGGATAGGCCTTGTTGACCAAACCCCTGCTGGACCAAGTCGGGCTAAAGACTGTGTCTGACGACTCGACTGTTCCAGAGGCCTAACCCTCCCAAGGACCGGTACAGACCGGCGGGCTGCTCGGTGTGGCACGGTAGGCCCGAAAGGCTGAGTTGTGGGCTGCGCAACAGGCAGTCTAAGTATTGAGAGACCTGCTGATCACGTCGTCCTGTTTGCGACGTTAAATAATTCCTGAGGAGTTACGGGGATATCCTTAAATGCCTCCTGATCAGCAACAGGTCTAGTAGTGACAGCCATAGTGTAGGTCTAGGCTAGAGACCCTAGTTGGCAGGATCCCTGTCCGGATTCTGTGAGTCTTTAGATTGAGTCAGTCAGTTAGTCAGACAGGGGTTAGGGTCTACGTGGTGAGGTTTGGAACCGTCAATCCGGTTGTGCACTTGTCACCATGGTTGAAACCCGTAGTGGGAAGAACACTAGCCCCTACGCTCAGGAGCAACAAGAGAGGATGGCCGCCTTGGTGAGAGAAAATCAGGAGAGGAAAGAGCTTCTGAAGTAGGCGAAATTAAAAGCGATCGCAGAGGAGCAGGCGGCGAAGATGAAAAAGTTGGAAGAAGAGATGGAGGAGAAGAAAAAGGATGCCGAGAAAGAAGCAGCAGCAGAAGCAAAGGAGGAGAGAAAACGAAGGGAAGAAAAAGGGGAGAGTATAGTCAGATCGAGTGGGGCCTCGAGGATGAGGACAGTAGCGTCGGGCAGGGGAGGTCCTATGCTGCTGTCGCGGCTGGAGGGAGGCCGCAAGGTAGAGGAGGAGGCCAGGGCCAAAGGGGCCAGGCCACGAGAGGCCGAGGACCGGGCGCACAGGGGGTTGGCGGACAAGGGAACCGCCAAGTGGGAGGTAGGGGTCAAGGTCCCCCGCCAAATCGTCAGGGTTCTTGTCGGTCCCCACAGGGACGAGGTGGAAGGCCACTTCAACAGTTGGGAGGATGGCACCCAGGCTTGCCGCAAGGTAGGCCATGGGAAGATCTGGACCAGCGTGTATGGCAGGAACGCGCGGACTTGGGTCAATGTGTGTTTTGTGGTGACCCAGCCCATGTGTGTTTTGTGGTGACCCGGCCCATGTAATTAAATTTTGTCCTAAGTACAAACAGGCCCGATGGGCTGCTCAGCAGTCAAAAGGCAGCCAGCCGCCAGTAGGGGTCGCAACTGCCCCTACTTCAAGGCCATGTGGGGAAGTGAGCGCGCGCGTACAGGAAACTCCCAAACCACATGAGCCTATGGCAGACGTTGCAGGCCAGTGCCTAGCTAGCTGACCAGGGACTGCTTGTGTTAGCGTCTCTCTAGGCACTTCCCTCACAGGCGTGGCAGAGGAATTGAAGGAGAGGATGCCAGCCTGGGCCAAAATGAAGAARGAGAGTAAGGGACAGCTAATCCTAGTTGATGTAGAGGTGTTCAGGACTCAGGAGTAGAGTAGGGGCCCTTATAGATTCAGGGGCTACCCGTAGCTATATTAGTCGTAGAGCGTTGAAGAAGCTGAGGCTAGGATTGAATTGTTAGTGATAGAGACACCCGCTTCACCAGCCAGAATTGGCAGGAACTGATGAAAGTCTATGGGTCAAAGTTATTGATGTCATCTGGCCGTCATCCAGAGACTAACGGTCAGACAGAACAGATGAACAAGATCCTACAGCAAGTTCTGCACATGTATATTAGACCAGATCAAGTCAATTGGGACGAGATGTTGCCCAAGGTAGCCAGCGCATACATAACAGCGTGCATTTGTCTACCTGTCGCACTCCTAACAAGTTGCACCAGTCCTTTAGACCCCGCAGACCGTTTGAGGGACTTACCCGGGATCAGATTCACAGGCTACCGCCCGGGACCAGGGAGTTCGCGATACAGCACGAAAGAGAGCTAGCAACTGTTGTTGAAAACCTCAGGAGGGCCCAACACCGTATGATAGAACAAGCTAATAAGCACCGTCGCCCATCGCAGTTTCAGGTAGGCGACCTGGTCTGGGTCAAGTCTAAAGAGTTTGCGCCTAAGGAGAACATCTCGCAGAAACTGCTTGCATATAGAGGACCGTGGCCGGTTCTAGAAGTCAAGGGCGGAGAAGATGGACCGTCCTACACTATAGAGATTCCAGCACACCTCCATACCTACCCTGTATTCCATGCTTCACAGTTGTTGCCGTGTGTCACAAGTCAACAGTTCCCTTCAAGAAGATCCATGATCCCTCCGGATATGGATGGCAGATATGACATTGACGGCATTGTAGATGAAAATGTCTTTAGGACATGAGGTAGAGGTCGTCCCCAGAAACAGTATAAGGTCCGTTTTGCCTATCAGGAACCGGAGGACGACCGCTGGTTTACCAGGACAGAACTTCTAGAAACAGCTCTCGACATAGTCAGAGCCTACGAGCGTGATAGGAAGGGCAAAGGTCCTGCCTTGGACTAAGATATTCTCGGAGGACCTCGAATTTAGGACGGTGGGAGTGAAACGATTTTCACCTTTTGCAGTAGCAGATGCAGACCCCAGGGCTCGATCCCTAGCCCTTACCCTACCGGTGTACAGTATCTGTGTCGACCCCAAGGCTTGAACCCACGACCTGTGTATTTGTAACAATTAGTAGATTGTCGTAGGGTCCGTAGTTAGTAGGGGTTCGATCTGTAGATTTGTAGAATAGAAGTCTTAGTGAAGTCTAGAAGTCTTAGATGTGGTCTTCTAGAAGGTGGGCAAGTGGGCAAGTGGGCAAGTGGTGAGCCAAGTGGTGGACTAACTGCAGTTTGTTCGCAGTACGATAGCGGTAGGATAGCAGTGCGTCCCCGTGTAGTCAGCGGTGCAGTCTAGTCAGTCCCAGTCCGGTCCAACAAGTACCATGAGGGACTGTGTGCACCATGGGCCGGTGGAAAGGGGCAGACCAACGAGCTTCAGAAGTATAAATCAAAAGGCAGCGCCCAGTCATTCATTCATTCCTGCGTGAGCCTTGCGGAAGCGCTGCCACAACCACTTGTGCAAGGAGGTCTGCAGTGAGCCCGGAGCTGAAGTGGGCGAGAGAGGAGCGTAGCATAGCGATAGGATAGTTGCGGCCATAGCCGCCATAGTTGTAGTGAGTGTTCGGTGTGTGTGTGTGTGAGTGTTTAGAGAGACGCGTGTGGGATATCTAGGGTGATCCGGGGTATGCGAACAAAGAGTTGTTTGGGCGTTGAGTCGCCATAGCCATCGAAAGTGAACTTGTATCTGGACTGTGTTTTCGGCGACCATATCTCTGAGTTCTGTGTGGGCGCTTGTCGCCAGTTTGCTGTGCGCCTGTTTGCATACATGTGAAGTGTGAATGAAAGCAAGTCTGAATGCAATGACATCATCGGAGCCCACCAAACTGAGACTCACCCACACGCTCATGCACTTGCACATAGAGTTTTGGAGCCGACCAAACTGAGACTCACCCACACGCGCATGCGCTTGCACACATAGAGTCAAAACTCGGCAAGTAAGCACGGGGCATACATGCAAGATCGTGGATAGGATTTTCTCATAAAAGTTCACAGTTGCAAGGAAAATGAACAGAAGCGAGATGACAATATTCAAATTGCACAATCACGTTGAAAGCCAGTTCGTATCACAGTGTTCAGAAAGCAGGATTGCACCAATATGACACCAATGGAGAATTGTAGCACTGAAAATCAATGTCAATGAGAGCTTGCTCTCACCACCACCAACATATGTATCCAGTCCTTATCTCCCTACTCGGCGCTCGACGCCCAGCCTACTCGACGTCAGTAGCCTCCGAACTACTTGAAGATGTTGCCCATACAGCCCATCGCCAATACCAGGTATGTGCCCTCACATCATCATCATCATCATCATCATCATCATCATCCTTCTCTCTCTCTCCCTCGTCTTCCCACGTCTTCCCGTTGTACACCCAAAGACCACCCCTGTGCCTCACTGTACATCCAAGCCCTCCGGCTATGGAGGCTGGGCTATGGCGCTGCCCTCAGCAGCGCCCTGCTCCCTGCACTGCCGCACGTGCTAGCACCTCACCTCTCAGCTCTAGCAGCAGCCCACGAGCTTCAGCTCCAGCAGCACTGTCGCCAGCATGCGAGTGCCCGAATGCCTGGCCAGGCAGCGAGCTCTTTCCTATATGGAAAGAGCCTGCCTCATTCGGCAGCCTGGCTGGACTGGCCTGGGCCCAGAAGCTTTCGGTAGGCCCCAGGATGCTGCGCCTCTCTTGCAGCTACTGGGCCTCATTCCTTTGGGCCTCCCAACTGTCTATGTATGAGGCTGCCATTATCGTCCAGGGCCTGCATCATTTCGGAAAGGCCTAGAAGGCCGTCGAAGGTCTCGCTGCTGGGCCTGTGTTTTCCTCAACCAACTGGCGCGACGAAACTGCCTGGACCCCAAATACGAAATTGGCAGCCGAGGGCCTCTTATAATTTGTTAGGACCGCCTTCACTTAGGGCGGGCACAGATGCAACAGGGGGCCCTTAGGCCTGCCGAGGACCCAGATCCTCGCACAGTTCTTGCACAACACAAAAAAAAACGATGCTGCAAAGGTATCGGCTTCCCAAACAAAACACTCGCAGATAAAGAAACAAAAAAGGTTCAGTGGTATTCCCTCCTATTTCTTGCACGTGGATTTCTGTTTGGTCTCAGGCTCTTCTTTTTGTTTTTGTGAAAGAAGTGGCATATGATAGGGCAGTTCCTTATGCTTTTTCTTTCTTTTGTGCTTTTTAGTTTTCTGTTTTTGCGGGCGAAGCCGCAACGGGTCATCTAGTGGCTATATATAAGGCTTAGACCTTGGGGTAAGGCTAGGGGTATAAGCCGCTCAGGCCAGTCCAAGTTATAGGGGAAGGACGGTAAGACTGCTTCAATGGGTGTTACCCTGTCTGAACCTAGGGCCCAAAGTCTCTTGGGGCCTGTAGTAGATTGTTTGGGCCTGGCGTCCGAAGTTCCCGTTCGACAAAGCTCTTCAGATTGCGCTTCCACCAGGGCTGGGCAACCTATCAGCCCTGGTGCCTATCACTGCTGTTCGGTCCAAGTTACCTGCCCATTGGTAGGGTAATGGTCCCGAGTGCTGGTCACAYTGAGSTRGGATRGTGGGATAGGGGGTGCGCTAGGAGTATTGACGTGAGGATGGGATGGGAGGTGGTCTCATATTCCAGGATAGGTGATCACTGTGTACTCAGTGACTGGCCTCTACAACACCATGGACTTAATCAGATTGCACAATCACATTGAAGGCCAGATAGTATCACATTATCCAGAAAGCAGAAAATTACAGAAATGCACCAATATAACACCAATGAAGATTCGTAACATTGAAAACCAATGTCAATGAGAGCTTGCTCTCGCCACCACCAACATGGGTGTCCAGGCCCTATCTCCCTACTTGGCGCTTGGCCTCCATCCTACTTCCTACACAGTTACTCTCTGCCTACTAATTGACAATACAATTGTGTACGTCAACAGCCTCCGAAGTACTTGAAGATGTCGCCCATGCAGACCATCGCCAATAGCAGGTATGTGCCCTCACATCATGATCATCATCATCATTCTTCTCTCTCTTCCCTCGTCTTACTCCCACGTCTTCCCTTTTGTACACCCAAAGACCACCCCTGCCCCTCACATCATGTATACGGACAGCGCATCCCGTATTGGGACAGAGTCTTGATGACCACTTCATGTATGGCCGGCGATGCGATGAGCTTCGCCATATCGTTGCAAAAATAAGCTAATTGTCAGACTATGATCGAGTATTCACAGCAAACAAGAATCAACGACTTCTTTAAGGCTGTTAGAGAACGATTTGAAGATAAAAATCTGGCTCGCCGAACAGAAATGTTGATCGTAAATATTGCGGATCGGAAATGGAAGAGTGCATCTGCACTTGAAACAACGATGGATGAACTCTTACAATGCGTTCAACATGGTCTTACTCCTACTCAAATCCATAATGACTTCCCAAGGGCACTGCCTGACCCTCTTCGTACTCAGCTTTATCCCTGCACGAAGGAAGAGGGGATGGCGTACGAGAAGTTCAGCAAGATCGCTATAGATCATGCTGGTTTCTTAGCCGAAGCTAACTACTGTCATTACTGGAAAGATCTACAAGCGGGTAAGAAGTGGCAGAACCGCACCATCTTAGGGAACATACGTTGGAAAGACAACCTTCTTCTGACTTTTGAAGGAGGTGTCGAAACTCTCTCTTACGACCAGATAGGTTATGGTTTGGAGGGAGGACCCAACGACACGGTAGTTCAGGAGGGGGACTACGCGGCCGTTGCAGCCCGTGGGGGAGGGCGGCAAGGAGGAGGCCGTGGCCGAGGAAGAGGAGGCCGCGGACGTGGAGGAAGAGGACCCGGCACCCAGAGGGGTGGTAGCGTGGGTGGAAGGGGCAATGGTCCCTCGCAAGGTGGCTGGGGTTTCAACTCCACTTGGGGTAGAGGAAGAGGCACTTGGTATAATAACTGGGATAAACCATATATGCCCCATCCAGGTCTGTCCGAAGGGGAACCTTGGAAGAAATTTGGGGATTACAGAGAAAGTTTGGCAAGACAGAAAAGTTGCCGATCAATGCCTCAAATGTGGTGACCCCAACCACATCGTTCCCTTCTGTCCAGATTACAAACAACCAAAAAGGGAATAGCCAGTAGAGGTTTCAGTTGCCTCTACCGGAACTTCGGATGTAAATAGAAAGACATCCTCCCATCCGAAGGTTCCTCAGGCAGAAATTGATAAGATAGACAGTCCCCACCTAGTCAACTATCCGGAGGTAGTAAGTGTGTGTACCTCTCTAGGTGGATCCCTCACTGGCATGGGTGATGAGTTGGTCGCTCGTCGCCAAGCCTGGAAAAACGAAAAGGACAGTTAATAATTGCAGATCTAGAAGTAAATAAAGTCAGAGTTGGAGGTATGATTGACAGTGGGTCAACGCGCAACTATGTAAGTAAAAAGGGTTTGCAAAAGTTGCGGCTCGGCCTTAAGGTAAAATAGTTAGATGAGCCCGTGGTGAGTAAACTAGCTAATAGTACAGTAACTGTAATGGATAGATATGTTGAAGGGGTCAAGATATACTTCCGGCTCGAAGCAGCGGGGAAGGTGGAACGCGTTCTCCACTCTCTGACTCTCTTGGTGGAATATAATCTGCATTTTGACACTCTTTTAGGTATGGATTGGGGTGAAGCTGCAAATGCGGATATAAAGTTAAGGGATCATGAGTGTTGGCTCCCTAGTCCGTCAGGTTTTATATTTGGGGCATGTGCTTGATGGTGATGTGATCAAACCGGAAGACGCAAAGATTGCAGCAATTCGCGATTGGCCTAACCCCCACACTTTGATAGAGTTGCGGTCGTTCCTTGGGCTAGCCAACTATTATCGAAAGTTCGCTAGACACTTCACGATAATTGATGTGCCCCTTTGGAGATTGCTTAAGAAAGAAACAATCTGGAAGTGCTCAGACTGTACGACTTCGTTTAAACGCCTGAAGAAATGTCTGATTAACTACCCGGTTTTTAAGGTTGCTGATCCTTATTTGCCTTTTGTTGTCACAACCGACGCCAGTCAGTACGGGATAGACGCTGTACTCCAACAAGACGATGGGAATGGATACAGGCCTGTTGAGTTTATGTCCCGAGGACTACCTAGTGAAAAGGTCGCCGCTTCTACGTATGAGAGAGAGTTGTTCGCTCTCCGGGAAGCTCTCGATCACTTGCGACACTATCTACTAGGATGACACTTCAAAGTGTACTCAGATCATGAGACACTTCGTTGGCTTAAAACTCAGGCCTGGATGATGCCTAAGTTGACTACCTTCTTCCCCCGAATACAACGTACGGTCATTATAGCTGTATCTAGACTGAAAGATGCCTCAAATATAGCTATAATGACCGTACGTTTTATTCGGGGGAAGAAGTTAGGTGGGCCGCTGAGATTGACCAATATGATTTTGAACTAAGGCCAGTCAAGGGGAAGTATAATGTTGTTGCTGATGCGCTAAGTCGAAGATCTGATTTCTTCGGTGCCATTGTAACATATTTAGATGTGGGCACCGATGTGCAGGAGAAGATTAGAAATGCGTATTCCACTGATCCTGTCTATGGCGCTATGTTTAAACGTGTGCAGGAAGCACCACAAGAGTTTCCTAATTCTCGAAGTACACAAGGACTGTTGTTTGAGCAGACTGATGTGCATGATAGGCTTTGTATTCCAAATGTGGAAGAGATCAAAAGTCTGATATTGGGGGAATGCCATAACACCGAAGGCCATTTTGGGTGGAAAAAGACATATACAAACCTTTTGTGTTCCTACACTTGGCCTCGCATGAAACCCGATTGCAATCATTGTATTGCATATGTGCAGGGTTGTCAAGTATGCCAGAGAAATAAGAGCACTACTCAGCCTCCCCTCGGTCTATTGAAGCCTTTGCCAATCCCAACCGGTCCAGGAGACTCTGTGTCCATTGACTTCATGGACACCAAGGTGAAAAGCAGGAATGGAAAAACGCAAGTGATGGTTATCGTTGACAGGTTTAGTAAATATGTTATCTTCGTAGCATTGCCAACGGAAGCAAAAACGGAATTGGTAATCCGGGAATTCTTCAACCACTGGGTGAGAGATTATGGACATGCCCTAACGATTGTAAGTGACAGAGATTCGCGGTTCACAAGTGAACAATGGCAGCAACTAATGAACATTTATGGCTCTAAGTTGAGTATGTCGTCAGGTCGACACCCTGAGACAAATGGTCAGACTGAGCAAATGGTCAGACTGAGCAAATGAACAAGATTTTGCAGCAAACATTGCGCATGTACATCCGTCCCGACCAGATTGACTGGGACGGGCATTTGCCCAAAGTTGCTAGTGCTTATAATAACTCTCTTCACCTATCTACGTGCAAGACTCCGATGGAGTTGCATTTGGGATGGCRTCCACGCAGACCTATCGATCGCYTGAACCCGGACCAAGTGCATAAGCTTCCACTAGGAACAAGTGAATTTGCAATACAATATCAGAAAGATAGTGAGAAAGTAAAGGAGAATATCATAAAGGCACAACATNAAGTGCATAAGCTTCCACTAGGAACAAGTGAATTTGCAATACAATATCAGAAAGATAGTGAGAAAGTAAAGGAGAATATCATAAAGGCACAACATCAGATGATAGAACAGGCGAACAAGCACAAGAGACCTTTTCAATTTACTGTAGGTGATCTGGTATGGGTTAAGTCTAAAGAGTTCGTTCCTGAAGAGAACATATCCCAAAAACTGCTACCAGCCTACAGAGGACCTTGGCAGGTTCTGGATGTGATTGGAGACGTGGATGGACCTTCTTACGTGATTGAGATTCCTCTGCATTTGCATACGTATCCAGCGTTTCACGCTTCAAAGCTCTTACCTTGCATGATGAA
Organism: Chara braunii; assembly: GCA_003427395.1. NCBI lineage: Eukaryota > Viridiplantae > Streptophyta > Charophyceae > Charales > Characeae > Chara > Chara braunii. The sequence goes on along the minus strand of BFEA01000024.1, from coordinate 4,245,777 downwards.
TGAGTTATTTCCCAGTCGCAGATCGACGATACCTCCTAGTATGGATGGGAAATATGATGTGGACAAGATTGTTACTGAAAGTACTCTTCAAACTAGACGTAGAGGTAGACCCCAACGGCAATATAAAGTAAGATTTGCATATCAGGACCCAAGTGAACATCGCTGGTTCACAAGAGAAGAATTGATTGAATCGGTGCCTCGTATTGTATCTGCTTACGAAAGAGCAAGAAGAGGAATAAGCATTATAGATAGATGAAGGTTTTTCTCAGAGGACTTCGAAACTAGGCCGGCGAGAGTAAAAGGGCCTTTACCTGATTCAGACCCTGAATGACGAACGCAGTATTATGGGGTCACTCGGCCAGAGCCTAATTCGTGAAAAACATATCAAAAGACATGTTCTCTGGGTCAAAAGTCACCTCCTAACTAAGTGAAGAGTTGTGTCAAAGGTCACAGTCGTGCCCCAGGTTGAATAGTTGCAACATTCAACTGTGGGGGTCACATCTGTCCATCCAGGGGGTGTGCAAGTCATGTCTGTTTGTGCAGGAGATGTGCCTTTTCGTACAGTAAAAGTGTCTGTTCGAGCAATAGATGTGTCTGTTTTTTTTTCTTTTTTTTCTTTTTTTCTTTTTTTCTTAACACACGCCCCCTGCAGTGCTAGTGGCGCTGATGAAGCAGACACCACTAGCACCCGGGGAGGGGCTCCATCCATTGGTGGGGAGTTCATAAAGGAGTTAAAGAGACAAAGGTCCCAGTCTAGATTCAAGTCAAAGGGGAAGTCTAGATACAGACTGAAAGTCCGAAATTCAGGCCCAAAGGCCGCAGCAGCAGCAGACCCTGAGGATAAGGAACCGGGACACATTCCACAGAGGTCTGGGACTGGGAAAGGACCCAAGGAAGACTGATTCAGACCTCACAAAGGGAGGCCAGCACTATAAGAAACGAGGCAACCTCCCTACAAGGCAGATTCCCATTGGCATTGATGCGTGGAAGTGTTGTGGCACTTGTGCGCTATAGTGCAGGGAAGGAGCGCTGGCTTGAGAGCTGCGCCATAAGGAAGAGGTGCTGAGCGCTGGCTGCAGAAGAGGCCATAGCTGCGCCAGTTTGTGTTAGCAGTTGTAGAAGGGTTAGTGATAGGGAATCAGTGAGTTGCATTCAGAGCAGATTCTCGTAGATAGGGAGTGTGCATGCATGGTGAGATAGGGGAACCAGGACACAAATCTTGAGAGAAGAGAGAGAGAGAAAGGATAGGTTGTGAAGTTGGATATGAAGGAGACTTGCGATCTGTTGGCGCTGGACTCTTGAACTCAAGATACTCTTTATATAACGTGATTTTGATAATATGAGCTGTGTTTTCTGGTTCTCATTCCATCTCGAATTGGCTTTGTATGAAGCTTCTCGATCTGTGTGATGACATCTATGCATGCGATGTGAAACACTCCAGCAAGCTGTGAACAGTCAGGTTCCTTGCAATCAGAAAGTACAATGCCGTCCAATTGCAAAAAGAAATGAATGAACTTGAGAGGAGAGAGAGGGAAAGAAGAAGAAGAAGAAGTAAGAAAGAAGA
>BFEA01000024.1:4222160-4238780 GCA_003427395.1 Chara braunii | reverse complement strand
CTGGACTCTATCCAGGGCTTGTCTGCTCAGCTGGCAGCCGCCAAGCTGATTACTCCTCAGCTCCCTCTGCTGAAACCCAAAACCTCTCCTCCTCCTTCACCACCTCCTTCACCTCCTACATCTCATGGAGGATCTGTACATTCTTCCCGGTCATCTACTCCTTCCCAAAAGGCCTCAGCAAAGGCCACCTATGCTGCTGTGACTGCAGCAGACAGAGGTCCCAAGATCCGTGCTCCCAACAAGTTCAGGGGCGATGCCCCCAAGACTGATGTTGGGGACTGGGCAGCTAGGACCAGAGCCTACTTGAGGGGCTTTGTCTGTGCAGAACAGACCAAGGTGGCAACTGTTTTGGGGCTGCTGGAAGGGCCTGCACTGAAGTGGGCCACCTCAACCTCCAGCAGACTGCAACAGTCCATGAAGGACTGGGCCTTTGGGTTGGGGGTAGACAGACTTCTGCAGGCCCTGGAGGACCGGTTTGCAGACAAGGAGCGGGCCCACAAGGCTGCTGACAGGATTGCTCGCCTGGGACAGCAGCGGTACAGCGGCACCCTACACGCCTTGTTTGCTGAGTTCGAGCAGCTCACCTCCACCCCTGGACTGGTCATGGCCCCTGACGATATGCTGACCAGTTTTTGCAGGGTAGCGCCTGAGAAGTTTGTTGTTGCACTTTACAACACTGGGTACAAGGAATGGAGGTCCTTTGGTCATGCAGCCCTGGAAATGGAGGCCAAGCTCCATGTCCAGGCCCCAACCTCTGACAGGAGGAAGGGTGCCTTCCCTAGAGGCAACAGAAGGGGAAAGGCAGCCCTTACTCATGTGGGATCTGCCTCAGGATCAGATACCGGTTCACAGCCTGATGTGCCTTCAGGTGGGACCGGATCTGCTGCTGAGACAGATGTTGCAGCAGTAGTGACTCAGGCTGTGTTGGGAGCTCTGCAAGCGCAGAAAAAGTATTCCCCCTCCACAGCCTCAGCCTCTACTAAGGGGAAGGATAAGGGATGTCGACCTTCCTCTTCCCAACGCCCTAATTTGCCTAGAGACGTCCGCATGCCAGCTGACCCTCTCAATCCCTCCTCGCTCCCCTGGCATGACCTCAAGATCCAGGAGGGAGTCTGGAGAAGAAGAAAGGAGAAGGGGGTCTGCCTGAGATATGAGGGACAACACTTCCTAAAGGACTGCCCTTACATGCCAGGCCCGGGTCAGTCAAAAAACTGAAACAGACCCTGGGGACTGCAGTTCCCCCTAGTGTTGCACCTTCATCTGCCCAGGTAGGTGAATCTGCAGCTGTTTCAGTTGAGGCTGTTTGTGATGATGTGTGTTTGGGGACTGCGCGGGCAGCATCCTTCTGCTATGAGGATCCTGACCCGGATCAGGACCCGGGGTAGGATGAGCTTCAGTCCATTGCTGCCTTCTTCTTCCACTTGAGAGAGCGAAAGAAGAAAGGTTTGTCTGAACTCATCATGCTTCGGCCACTGATCAACCGCACCAGGATCAAGGGGCTATTGGACTGTGGAGCCACCCGGAACTTCATATCTCCCAGTGCAGTCAAGAAACTGCATCTGGGTATGAAAGTTCAGTAGTTGCAGCAGCCGCTGCAAGTGCGAATTGGTGACTCTACAGTGATCAGCATCAGGGAGAAGGTCAAGGGTATCCCTGTGACCTTCCATATTACAGGAAAGGTCAGACACCGTCTGAACTTTTACATCTTCCCTGAGCTTCCCTTTGACTTGGTGTTCTCCTTGCGGTGGTTGAGGGCAGTCAACCCTAGGATCGACTGGCAGATTCCTAGAGTTGAGCTACTAGATAGCCAGGGGGTGTATCAGCAATGCATGATTGCTGCTGATCACCACCCTAATTTTCCTGCTACTGCGTGAGAGCGAGGGAGTTCCATGCTGTCTCTCGCCAGTACCACCATGAGCGTCTATTCATTGCTTTGGTCAAGCAAACAGATGCTCCCCCTGTTTCCTGTCCTCTTGAGATACAACAGGTAGTGGATCAGTATGCTGATCTGATGCAGGAGCCCTTTGGGTTACCCAACCGGCCAACCAAGCATCACATCGAGCTGCTGCCTGGAGCGGTCCCTCCTAAGGGTCTCGTCTACAGGATGTCCCCTGCTGAGCTTGAGGAGCTCAGAAAGCAGCTTGAGACCCTGACCAGCAAGGGCTGGATCAGGCCCAGCACATCTGAGTTCGGTGCACCTGTTCTCTTTGTACCCAAAGGGAACGGCGGGTTCAGGATGTGCATTGACTACAGGGGTCTCAATAAGATCACTAGGAAGAGTACTGAGCCACTTCCTAGGATCGATGACCTCCTGGACATGGTGCAGGGCTGCACAGTGTTCAACAAAGTCGACCTCAAATCTGGCTACCACCAGATTGAGATGGCAGAGGAGGATGTCTACAAGACAACCTTCAAGACCAGGTATGGGACATACGAGTTCCTGGCCATGCCATTTGGACTTTGCAACGCCCCTTGGACTTTGCAACGCCCCAGGCACCTTCCAGACTGAGATGCACCACATCTTCAGGCCTTACGTGGACAAGTTTATGGTTGTCTACCTGGATGACATCCTGGTATTCAGCAAAACTGCCAGGGAACATGCGGGGCACTTGGTCTCTAGTCCTTCAGTCATTACGTGACAGCCAGTACAAGATCAACAGAGAGAAGTCCTCTTTTGGAGTTCCCTCTGTCATCTACCTGGGTCACGTAATCTCAGGAGATGGCCTGGCTCCTGAAGCAGCCAAGATTGCTGCTATTCAGGAGTGGCCTCAGCCACAGACAGTGAGGGATGTCCGGTCCTTCATGGGTTTGGCCTCCTACTACAGAAAGTTTGTCAGGAACTTTTCTGCAGTGGCTGCACCCCTGACTAACCTAACAAAGAAAGGCACTCCCTTTCTTTGGTCCCTCCACTGTCAGCTAGCCTTCACACGACTCAAGAAGGCCTTGACTCGTGCGCCTGTCCTGAAGTTACCTGACCCCACGTTGCCATTCATCCTGACCACTGACGCTAGTCAGTATGGCATTGGGGCAGTGCTTCAGCAGGATGATGGGAATGGTCTACGGCCTGTAGAGTTTATGAGTAAGAAGATCAAGACTTGAAAGCTCCAGGACTCTACCTACGAGAAAGAGTTGTATGCTCTTGTTTGTGCCCTGAAACATTGGAAGCACTTTCTCCTGGGTAGGCACTTCAATATCTTTTCAGACCACTCCACCTTGCAGTGGATGAAGTCCCAGGGAGAGTTGAATGACAAGTTGGCACGGTACATTCAGTTCATGGACATGTTTGACTTTGAACTGAAGCTTAAGAAGGGCTGCTACAATAAGGTAGCAGATGCCCTCTCTCGTAGGCCTGACTCTTTTGCTATGATCTCCTCTACTCACTCCTTTGGAGAGGAGACCCGTCAGACCATTGCTCGTTTGTTGCCTCAGGACGAGACTTTTGGACCCATAGTCAGGAATCTGCAAGCAGATCCTAACTCTGAACCAGGCTATGCTCTGAGTTCAGACCTGCTGTATACTTACAGCAGAGATGAGGAGCGCTTGTGCATTCCCCAGGACCAGCGGCTCAGGACACTGCTGCTGTCAGAGTGTCATGATGCCCGTGGACACTTCGGGTTCCTAAAGTCTTATGCAGCCCTGTCGCAGCGCTTCTTCTGGAAGGAGATGCGGAGTGAGATGCTGCGTTATGTGGACACCTGTGAGCTCTGCCAAAGGAACAAGGTTCAACGTAAACCTCCTTTGGGATTGCTCAAACCCTTACCCATACCTGATGGCCCTGCCCAATCTGTGTCGATAGACTTCACAGATCTAGGCAAGGCCACCCCTCGTGGCATGCGTCAGGTTATGGTATGTGTGGACAGGTTCTCCAAATACGCAGAGTTCATCCCCTTGCCAAAGGTAGCTAGGGTACCGGCTGTGAGAACAGCCTTCTCTGAGAGGTGGGTCACACACCATGGACCGCCCACGTCTATTCTCAGTGATCGTGACCCCAGATTTTGCAGCGACGAGTGGCAGTCCTACCGCAAGGACTATCTGCACTCACGACTGGACATGACTTCTGGTCATCATCCGGAAGCCAATGGTTTGGCTGAAGTGATGAACCAAGTCCTGGTCCAACTGCTGCGTCCTGTCATCTCTCCAGATCAACAGGACTGGGATCTTCACTTGGCGAGGGCACAACTCATGTATAACATGTCTGTCCACTCCTCGACAGGGTTCAGTCCCTACCGGTTACACCGGGGACGTGAACCGCGCCAGCCTCTCGATGATATCATCGACAAGGCTAAGCCTGATCTGACTCCAGGCACCACAGAGTTCGCCAGACGCTATCGTTTGGATGTGGAAAGAGCCCGCGCGAACTTGTTCAAGGCCCAAAAGGCCATGATTGAACAAGCCAATCGCCACAGGCGGCCTTCCCCCATCCGTACTGGTGATCATGTTTGGGTGGCCAGTTCTGAGCTGTCGAGGGAGGAGGATATCTCCCCGAAGCTGTTGCCACGCTACTTGGGTCCGTGGCAAGTCTTAGATACAGTGGGCACTGACCCATTCGGCCCGTCGTATGTTATCGACGTCCTGCTGCATCTACGCACCTATCCGGTCTTCCATGCATCGAAGCTGCTGCCTTTCACGCCAGCTGATTCATTCCCTGACTGGCCCCCTTAATGGGGCCCACCAATCCCTGGTAAGGGATATGATGTGGTGGCCATTGAGGATGAGTGGGGCACAGGCCCAGCAGTATCTTGTCAGGTTCGCTTTCCAGCCCCCTTCTGAGAACCGGTGGTTCTACAGAAGAGACCTGATCAAGACAGCAAAGTTTATTGTACTGCGCTATGAGGCGGCTCAGAAGGGTGACCTTCGCCGTTCGCCTCGTCTGCACCCCTAGCTCGGAGGTCCTCGCTCCCGGGGAGGGTAAGCCTGCAATGACTTGCTGATTTCTGCTGCCGAGATTGACAGCGAGGCTGTACACTAACCCGGTAGGTTAGTTTCGTAATTTTGTTTGGCTGAGGGCTAACCGAGAGACCTGCCTGTAAGGGAATTCGTGAGGGACAGATCTGCAAATCCGGGAAAATACAGGCCCGGTACTGCCGAGTTCCTACAGCTACCCTAACTGCCTATAGCAGGCCCGGGCTACCCCTAGGACAGACAGGCCCTAAGCGGCCTATACTGTTAGACGGTCCTATAGCCTATAGTCGGGTCCGGTAGAGGCCGAGAGGCCGAAAAACAGCAACGGTACCGGTCGGTCAGTCGGTCCGGTCTAGGTCTAGAGAGTCTATAGATAGGTTAGGCTCATCGGTCCAGGACTTTTGGCGGTTCATTTCTCGCGGGCAGCGTTGGAGAAGCCAAGCGAGTTGGTGGCGGTACCTGTCTACCGGCGGCATCCTGAGACAGACCGCAACAGCAGCCATAGCCGGCCCTCTCTGAGCTTGCCATAGCTGGGGCATCCTCAGCGCATCTACNGAGGGACAGATCTGCAAATCCGGGAAAATACAGGCCCGGTACTACCGAATTCCTACAGCTACCCTAACTGCCTATAGCAGGCCCGGGCTACCCCTGGGACAGACAGGCCCTAAGCGGCCTATACTGTTAGACGGTCCTATAGCCTATAGCCGGGTCCGGTAGAGGCCGAGAGGCCGAAAAACAGCAACGGTACCGGTCGGTCAGTCAGTCCGGTCTAGGTCTAGAGAGTCTATAGATAGGTTAGGCTCATCGGTCCAGGACTTTTGGCGGTTCATTTCTCGCGAGCAGCGTTGGAGAAGCCAAGCGAGTTGGTGGCGGTACCTGTCTACTGGCGGCATCCTGAGACAGACCGCAACAGCAGCCATAGCCGGCCCTCTCTGAGCTTGCCATAGCTGGGGCATCCTCAGCGCATCTACCCCTGGGGGTATCTGCTTATGGCCGGGCTACGCTGAGGCTCTACACTGAGTGGTTCATGGGTGGTGGCAGCCATAGCTGCCTGGTCCTTCGTCAGAGTTGTCCATCGGCACTGAAGACTTCATCGCAGGACCTGTTCTTCATCAGGGTGGTTGGCGCTGGCCTCTGGGAGGCTGTYCTGATGCAGCGCTACTAACTGGGTGTAGGATAGAGAGTGGGGTGTGGGTTCGGAGTGTGGCGAGATACTGGAACAAACTCTGTTACGATAATTGTGTGAGTGGCTCATCATCARTKACAGTTTCAATTGTGATCKTCGCAGGTTCTTTCTTGTGATTGGTTGTTGGGAGTTGTGTCAGAGAGTGAGAAACACTGTGTGTCTTCTCCCCTGYTGTGCATAATTGTCTTCYGCTGTTTATCTTYACCTGTGTGCAGTGTGGACTYTRTCTCCTCTCTCCCCTTCTCTTATGCATGTATGGGCATGTGTGAGATTGTCTGTGTGTGAGTGGCGAGAAAATTCGCCAGACAACCAAGTTCATAACACAGAAGGCCAAACTTATGGAAGCTTCCCTGGGCCACGTGTTTTGGCCCAGGCCCACACGTTTTGAGGCAGTTCCGGGTACCTCCGAGGAAGTACAAATACAGGGGCAGCGTCCAGCCATTCATTCATTCGCCTGGGAGCGATGCGGAAGAGCTGCCTTGGTATCTTGTGTGTGGAGGTCTGCAGGCGCCCGGAGAGGAAGTGGGCTGTGAAGAAGACAGCGGCCATAGCGAATCAGCGAGGAGGACGTCGGTGGCCATAGCTAGGAGGAGGAAGACGACGGCGGCCATAGCCGCCGAGCTGCTGACACAGACAGAGTGTACAGAGTGTGTGTGTCTGTGTATCGTGGGCATTCAGGGTGATCCTCGTACGTGTGTGCATGACGGAGAGTGAGGCTGGTGGTGCAGACAGTGTTCAGTGGCCATAGCCGCAAGTTGTACAGTTGACTGAACAGAGTTTAAGTGCAAGTTTGTTGTTAATTCTGAGTTGACGAGTTTGGTTTACCACCGGTTCTTGTGTTTGCCTGTTGGAATTAAGTCTGAATTCGAGTCTGAATGCAAGAATATAGCACATCATGAGGAAAAAAAAAAAAAAAAATCCTCCCTGCAAAGTTTCGGTTCGTGCTGATAATAGCTATGCTGGTTGTAGTTGTAGGTGGATTGAATAGGTTTCACCTATCTGATTCGTGGTTGGGAGGCTTTTTGACACATATTCTAGTGACTTGGTAGAGAGTAGTGGTCCATGAATGTTTCTGAGTTTTCTCTTTTCTTCAAATGTTCTTAGCCGAAGCCGGGTAATGTCCCCGGTAGCTCATTTTTGTCCCCGGTAGCTCATTTTTTGTATTTTGATAAGGGACGCTGGGCCCGGTTCCCAGCCGTGTTGCTCCCCACGAATAGATTGGAGCATCATCTCAAAAAAAAAAAAAAAAACAAAAAAAAAAACTACACATCAAGAGGATATATTTGTAGTTCGGTACACGACTGGCCAGCATAAACAGAATGTGCGTAAAGATCCGTTTCTGCATTTCTTCTTCATTTGTCCTCCGTTTTTTCCTGTGCCTGTGCCAAGATTGTTTTCCAACTTCCCCCTCACGTATTTGTCCTCCGTTTGTTCCTGTGCCAAGATTGTTTCTTAACTTTCATTATGCATTCCCTAACCCTTCCTCCCGCGGGCCGAGATGCTGTGGCTCTTCTTGTTCTTACTAACAGTCTCGCTGTGCTTTTTGAACTTTTTACCAGCTTTGATGGTTCACTGTTATTGTGTTTGCATGCAGAGCAGATAAAGAAAGCAATTTTTTCAACTCTGGCAGCAAATGGGATGCGTGATGGAGTACACGTCCGATTGACCCTCTCCAGAGGAAAGAAGGTGAGCAGTCTGTGGTGGACCCGGGGTCGCGACACATGCAGCGCATCACAAAAAAAAAAAAAAAAAAAAAAAAAAAAAAAAAAAAAAAAAAAAAAAAAAAAAATCGAAAGGACAGGGTGGGGTGTCCAAACATGCCCCTCGCTTTAAAAATCAGAAAGCAATTGAAAAAAGTCAGGGCCACGCGATACCCCAAAACTGTGGGCACGTCTGTGCGTGTGGGTGTGCATGTCCTAATTGTGTCCAGTCTCTTTTCTGAAGGGCCCCTACAGTGAATTAGTGAGGACCCCATGTGGAGGAGAGGTATACTTTATTCTTCCAGTTTGTATGTGTGGGCTGAGAATGTATAGTCTGGATTCGAATTCAGGTCTGTGCGTCACGGTTATGGGTCACTAATTCTCTTTTTTCTCATTTTTCTTTTCTTCGGAATACGTGCAGTGGCCCTAAGGGCCTCTACTCACCACATGCACAAAAAACAAAACATATGGCGGCGTATTATTCCACGTTCTAGCAGAAGATTTATTCTAGTTTTGCACATTTGGTGATTAGTGCAGCCAAGCCCTGAGAATCAACTGCAGAGACCAACAGGGCCTGGCTAAGTGAGTAACCCATAACTGCTGAAACACAGACCTGAATTTGAATCCTGAGTATATATTTGGCCAGCTCGTGCTTCACTTCATATTCACTGTCTGCCTCGATTCTGGTGGAGGGTACGCGCTAAATTGCTGCGAGTACCCTTCAGATTACACACACACCCCTAAAACAAAAAAAAAAATAGAGCGCATCACTAATTTGCGCATGGCGCATGGCGCACGCACACCGCACAGCGCACCGCTGAAGTGCAGTGCAAGTATGTTTTTTTTTTTTTTATTCAAAGCCTGGAGGTCAGCTAGCATATGGTTGTGCCTCAACAACTCGCTAAATCATTGGCTATATCTGATTTTGATTTGCCAGGAATTGGCTGCTCAACCCTGGCAACTGCTGGTGCTTCTTTTCCTTTTTTTTTTTTTTTTTAAAGGGCACATCTTGTTTTCGAAGTACATGATGGTGTTTGATTTGGTAAGTTTTTTTTTTTATTCAATCAATTTCAATGCCTGCATGTCAGCTAGCACATGGCTATAACACTGCTATATGATTCAACAACTCACTAAATACTTGGCTATATTAAATTTTGCAGTGAATTTTTGCCTTGAATAGGCTGGTCAGCCCTGCCAAATGATGGTGCTTCTTTTCCATCTTTTTTTTATTTGAAAGGGCACATTTTGTTTTCCAATTACAATTAATCCGGTGGTGCGATACTATATCCCATGCTATCGGATAGTACAGCCTATGATCTGTTCAAATGTACTACGCCATATGGTACGGGTGTAGTTCAGGTGCAAAACTATCCCATGCTATTGTATATAGATGGTACGCAGGAGCTAAAAGAAGAATGATAAAAAAGTGGTTTCAGTGTGCTCTTCATGTTGTCTTCTGCTGTGTAGCGTCGTGATGTTCGCCCGAACGCGAACGAGCGCCCAAAACCCTCCGAACGCAAACATTAAAAAAAAAAAAAAGAATCTCAGAAAAATCTGAAGTAAATATATGTCATGACAGTCATGTTGCAAGGAAAATGAGCAATAGGGAGATGACAAAATCCAGATTACACCATCACATTGAAAGCCGGAAAGTCGAATGTCAATGAGAGTACTCTCGTCATCACCAACATGAGAGTCCAGGCCCTTCCCCCTACTTGGCGCTCGGCGCCCAGACTACTCCCCAACACAGCTACTATCTGCCTATGAATTGACAATGCAACTGTTGATGTCAGCATCCACCGAAGTACTTGAAGATGTCGCCCAATCCAGACTATCACCAATACCAGGTATGTGCCCTCAGATCATCATCATCATCCTCTCTCTCTCTCTCTCTCTCTCCCTCTCTCTCTCTCTCTCTCTCTCTCTCTCTCCTTTCACCAACGTCTTCCCTCTGTACACCTGAAGACCACCACTGTGCCTTGCTGTACATCCAAGCCCCAGCCAGCTATGGAGGCTGGGCTATGGCGCTGCCCTCAGCAGCGCCTTTCTTCCTACACGACCGCACGTGCGCAGCACCTTGCCTTAGCGCAAGCAGCAGCCCGCAAGTCTCTGCTCCAGCAGCGCTGCCGCTAGCTTGCAAATGCCCGAATGAGGTGCCTGGCCACGAGCTCTTTCCTAGATCGAAGAGTTCTGGCCAGGCCTGCAGCTTGGCTGGGCTGGGCCTACGCCCAGAAGCTTCTGGTAGGCCCCAAGTAGCTGGACCTCTGCTGCTGGGCCTCATTCCTGTCTGTGTAAGTTGTCACGAATGTGGCCCAGGGCCTGCATTTCAGAAAAGGGCCTGGAAGGCCGTAGAAAATATTTGCAGCTCGGGTCCTGGGTTCCCTCAACCAACTGATGCGACACAACTGCCTGAACCCCAAATACGAAATTGACAGCATTGGGCCTCTCGTGATTTGTTAGGCCCATCAGGGGGCCCTTAGGCCTGCCGAGGAGCCACATCCTCGCATTCCCTCCTTTACTTCGATAGTCCCCGGAGAAGTCTTCTAATCTGCAGGCATCCTCCCCTTGAGTGCTCTTTCGTAGCTTGTAATCACTTGGGGTACTGTTTGCTGTAGCTCTTCTCTGGTAAACCACCGATCTTCATTGGGATCAGTATGGGGTCTAGATATGACACGGTACTGCATCCTTGGCTGTGGAGGTCGGCCTCTACCGAGAGGTTTAGGCACTGGCATTACTCGGTGTTCCACGATTCGTCGATGTCAACTTGGCCATCCATGGTTTGGGGCAGCATTGACCGTCCGGTGGGAAACTGTGCAGTCTCTGCGAAAGGTGCCAGCTTTGAGGCGTGAAAAACTGGGTGTGTGCGTAGGTGAGGTGGGATGCAAATCACATAGCAGGGTCCGCCCATCTGATCACCAGCTACGTCTAGGACCTCCCAGGGACCGAAATACTGTGGCTGTAACTTTCTGCACAATGTTGTTATACAGGCTGGCGACAAGAGGCAATTTCTCGTCCTAGTCATCTTGACTTGGCTTGATGTAATGCCTTAGCAGGTGCTGCACTACTTGGTTCATTTGTTCCGCCTGACCATTTGACTCAATGTGATTCCCTGACATCATCTGCAGTTTGGTACCCATCTGCTGGGCAGTGTTTTGCCACAGTTCGCTTGTAAAGTGAACATCCCTGTCGCTGACAATGGACTTGGGTAAACCAAAGTCCCGTACCCAGTTATCCATAAACAACCTGATGACATAGTCAGTTTTAGCGGTCTCTGGCATAGCGATTAGTCTTGCATATTTGGAAAACCAGACTACTATAACGAAGATGCGTCTCTTTCCACGCCTGCTGGTCACAAGAGTATCCATGAAGTCCATGGACACACATTGACCAGGACCTTGTGGAAACGGCAAGGGCTTGATAAGCCCAAGCGGAGCCTGAGTCCTTAGGTTTATCCTGTTGACAAACCTGGCAGGTTTCAACGTACCTTTTAGCATCTTGCATCATAGAGGGCCACCAAAATATCTGCACTAGGTTAGCTGATGTTTTTTTTTATAGCCGAAGTGACCAGTTGCATCATGACATTCACCTAGAAACAAACTACGTTAAGACTCTCTTCGTTGTTTTCATGTCTGCTGGTGCAGTTTTCGTCGCGCACCCGCGGTGCTCCGTCGTCTTCATGTCTGCTGGTGTGGTTTCGGGCGATCTCATGTAAGCAAGAGGGTGATGGTGGTTGTGTGGGCAAACATCGCAAATAAGTTGTAAGGAGTACTTGTGGGTCCACCAAGTTTAGCCTCTATGTATAAATATTTCATAGAAATATCTCAGAAATCTATGTTATGTATTTTAAATATATTTCATCTGATACAATTACAAATTCAATATATTGACTGTATTAATATAGTCAATGAAAAAAATATAAATAATTTATGAAATTGTTTTTTCTCTAAAAATCCATACAAGGCTTTCTTGCTGAATGTAGCAAAGTTATGGACGTTGATGTTGGCCTCGTCCAGCAACTTATTTTTGACATCTGTGGGCAAACATCGCAAATAAGTTGTGAGGAGTACGTGTGGGTCATAGCGCACACCAAGCACTACGATCAGACGTTCTACGACATCTGTGACTTCCTGTACAGTCTGGTACCGTTTGGAACTGAGACTGTTGATTGCGTCGGTGGCCCTCTGAGCCCCTTGAGGGTCATGCCACCTGTTGTACACAGTCCGTACAAAGTCCTCTAATGTCTGGGCCTGGGCCCAGGCATCAGAGTTTTGACCGTAACCCTGTTGCTGCACTGTGCCATTTAACCATCGTGCTGCCGAACCCTCTAGAAAGGAGGCAGCGACTATAACTTCCTGCTTTGGCCTCGTGAGCTTGTGCCTCACATAGGTAGGCACAGTTCTCACCCAGGTGTCCAGGTCCTCATCCTTTTTCCTGTCGCCAGAAAAAGGTTTAGGGCTCAACAAGGGGATCATGGGCATCCACTGCATAGGTTGGAATTGCCCATGTGATTGTTGCAGTGGCTGCATAGCCACTGAGACAGGTTGATGCATGCTAACCTGAGCCTGTCCTGACGTTGTGGCTATAGCTGCCTCCATCCGCGATGGTACGGGAGAAGTACTACGGACCGGACCACTAACTGCTACCAAACCACCTGGAGGAGGCATGCCAAACATAGGTGAAAAAGAGGGCCCTGCCGGTGACGGCGTCACTAAGGGACCCGCAACCGAAGGGGGAGCTACAGAATACTGAGGTTGCCTCATTACTGGTCGAGGAGTCTGCAATGCGGCCAGAATTTGGTTCTGGCCGGCCACTAGTTCAGCCAGCACTTCCTGCTGGACAACCTGCGTTTCTGTGAGCGACGCAGCGCTTGCATTGCAGGATCCACTGTTGACTCGTCCAGTGCTTCTAGCTTTCCTAGCTCCTGCCTCCTAGTTCCTAGTCTAGCCTTTCTTGTTATCGCTCTCTGCTGCTTCTCTCAACTGCTGCTCCTGCTTATCATGAAGGGCTTTCGCTTGGAGGATCTCATAATCCTCCAGTGTGAGAGAAGTCTGTTGGCTGAATTGCGACCCAACAGTCTGACTAGTGGAATCCTGAGTAGCCCCATGACTATCTCCTGACGAAGAGGCCTGTACAAGACCTGTGACATGCTAGAGGCAGTAGCCATTGCGGCCTCGACGCTGGCTGCTGCTTCCCTAGACCTCCTTAATGCCACCCTCTCCCTGGCTTCCCTCTGCAGCCTCCTTTCCTCTCCTGGACCTAACTCCTGGAAAGTGATCGGTCGACTGAGAGCTGTTCTACGGGTAACTTTAAGAGGTTCCACGAATCGTTCCTCCTCCTCACTACCGCCTGCTTCACTCGTGGACTACAGTGGTGTGTGATCTTAACTAGAATCCACACTGAATCCTATCTCAGCATGACACCCGACCGAGTATTAACAATCACTAGTTTCGGCCAGCCTGGAAAGAAGTAGTCAAGTGGTAACCAGCAATCAGTGTCAGGTCCTAAAGGTAACTCTATGTCTATTTTTAGATTATTCTAAAACAGATTGCAATGCAGCAAAGAATGTTCTATCCTATCTGCAGCTGTCTGTTAGTTGTTACCAAGTCCGTACAACTACATAATCAAAAATAAAAATAAATTAGGGGAAACCATGGCTGTGGCAGGGAGGGATTGACAGGATGAGAGGGCCGTGAGATTGCTAGAACAGCCCCCCCGGGCCAGGCCTTCCTTGGGGACCCATCTGTTGCGTGACTGGGTGCTGCTAGGAAGCTTCCCGACCAACAGAAGTATCCCTGGGGAGGCTATGGTATGGGAAGTGGGTTTGGTTGTAGCAGCCCCTTGATAGGCGCCTAGGGCCGCAAGGGTAAGGCTTTCCTTATCTCTTACAATCAAACTGTACTTCGGTTTTCAGGCTTGCCGGTGATAAGCAACCGGACTGATGCCCCCCAGAATAGAAGGGGCTGTTTTGGAACAGCTGCTGGCACAAGTCATGACAGCAGTGCAGGGATTGCGGGATATCTTGCAGAAGTCACTGCGGGGCAACTACCTGGCGCACAAGAAAACAGGGGAGGAGTACGCCCAAAAGATGGAGGAATTGGACAAGGGCCCTGAGGAGAGCCAGACGGAGGAGGAATGGTGGGCAGAGAGAGTGGAGGTRGCRCGAGGAYGGAGGGAGTGGCAGGCAGAGGAAGCTACTAAATGGGGCAGACGCACCAAAGAGACATGGATCACGCTGGGGGAACGAATGTCACGACAGTTCTTTGCTACAGTGGCGACGAAAAAGGCAGCACCAATAATGACAGCCATGGATCACCTCTTTGATGGCCAGATTGGACAGCAGCGTACCACTCGGGGAATTTTGAAGTGTGTTACCGAGCAAGACATCTGGAACCATGTCCAGAGCCGCCTCAAACTTGTGGATACATGTAAACTGGAAGAGGATATTACGGCGGAGGAGGTGGCAAGAGCGATAACAGAGCTCCCTAGGCTCAAAACGCCTGGTTTGGACGGGGTACCAGCGGAACTCTATAAGGAACTCCGCAATTTTTTCGTTGCTCTGCTGACGGCAGCCTACAACGAGGCTCTTAAGGGAGGAGCCCTTCCTCAAGGTTTTGCGGATGCGTATGTGGTCCTACTCTTCAAGAAGGGAACCAAGGAGGATGTGAGGAACTGGCGCCCGATTTCCATCCTGAATGCGCTGTATAAAGTGCTCGCCAAAATCCTGGCAAATCTGTTGAAGGAAGCCCTACCAAGAATCATCGATTCTACTCAGACCGGGTTCGTGGCAGGGCGCCAGATTTTGGCGAATATTTTACTAGCCCAGCAAATATTGGAGGAGGAGCAATGCACCTTGAGAAGGCCTATGATCGGGTCAGATGGGAATTTCTACTGCAAGGTATGGCGAGAAGGGGATTTGGACCTATCCTGTGCAGTTGGATTTGTAGTCTGTTAAACGGAGCCTCGATTTTGATGCAAGTTAATGGGGTAAGATCGAATAGGCTGCGAGTAACTTGTTCAGTGAGACAGGGGTGTCCGCTTTCTCCCGTCCTCTATGTCATCTACATCGAGTCAATGCACGATACTGCGGGCCGACAGTCGCCTCATCAGTCTTAAGGCAGGACCAAGAGCGGAACTGCAATCCACAGCCTTTGCGGACGATACGGGCGCAGCGATCGTTCCAACAGTCCAGCAACTGGATATTCTTAAAGAAGACCTTGCAATCTTCTGCAGGTACTCAGGAGCACGGGTGAATTGGCAGAAATCTAGGGCCATTTTGCCCCTGGAGATGGACCCTCCAGAAGGGTGGGACATCCCCACAGTGGGCGAAGGAGAGCGAATGGCATTTTTAGGGGCCAATTTAACACCAAGCTATGGAGGAATCGAGCAGATGGCGATGCGAGCCACAGCGGCGGTAGCAAGACTGCAAGCATGGAGTGCGAGAGGGAGCATGGGGCCTTTCGGAAAGGCTATAGTGATCAAGAACTCGGTGCTGGCCACCCTGTGGTACGCGGGTGCAATACATATGCCAGGGAGGCGTACCTTCCGGTACATTAGAAGGGCGGTCCAAGCGCATCTGTGGTCAAACAACGCGAGGGCTGAGAACTCCATATGCAGAGTCGCCTGGAGTAAGCTTACCCAACCAAGAAGATTTGGAGGGCTGGGCCTGCTGGATCCGCACTTACAGATAATAGCATTGCAACTGCGCCAGCTCATCTGGGCTCTCTTGCACTCGGAGGGGGCGACTTGGCAGGAGGTGACGCATCTCGCATATGCTCTCCAGGTCCCTAGAGAACTAGTAGACCTATGCCTGCTCAGCAGCTCTGCGATGGGCCATATTCGTAGAGGGACTGTGTGGACTCGAAAACTGGCCTTGTGGAAGAAGATTCAGGTGAGGTGTCGCCTCCCGGAAACGGCGGATGCCATTTATAACCGGCTGCTCTTTGACAATCGCTTCATCAGTGACGAGGCAGGGGACCCCTATCTATGGCAGGGGCCGCGAGGGGCCTATGGATGGAAATGGGCGGAGCAGGGCATTTTTAAGGTGGGACACTTGTGGGATGAGAATCGGAAGGACTGGTGAACAGATGAGGAAGCGCATGAAGAGGGGTCAGCGGGTTAAGGACATGAGAGATGCTATTCCGTCTCAGTGGGTGGAAGTCTTAAAAGAAGACGAGATAGCAGTGGGGCAGTGGGTCAAGCTTAAGGGGAGTGAGGCACGTGAAAGGCTCTATAGAGTGAAACAGGTGATGCCGAACGGAGGCCTGGAGGTCGCTGCATGGCAGGACAGGCCAGGACGGGGTTGGGAGGGTTTGGGGGAACCACTGCAAGATTTGCACTCCGTGAGAAGAATAGCACGAGTCTTGGTGGAAACGGTTGCGGTATGCGAAGGTGGGAAGAAAGAGGCTGGACAATATCTACCCTTTTGCACTGCAACTCGGTTGAGGGATCTTGTTTGGAAGCCGGGGGACTGGGAATGGCCCCCCCAGAGGATGCACAGGAGAACTAGACCGCTCCAAGACGTGACCACAAAGATTTGCAACTCGGTTGAGGGATCTTGTTTGGAATCCGGGGGACTGGGAATGCCCCCCCCAGAGGATGCCCAGGAGAACTAGACCGCTCCA
Organism: Chara braunii; assembly: GCA_003427395.1. NCBI lineage: Eukaryota > Viridiplantae > Streptophyta > Charophyceae > Charales > Characeae > Chara > Chara braunii. The sequence goes on along the minus strand of BFEA01000024.1, from coordinate 4,222,371 downwards.
AGACGTGACCACAAAGATTGTCTACAACTCGCTGGTGGAACCGGTGAACATCTGTGCGGAACTGAAGGAGAGGTGGGCTAAACGCGAGTGGCTCCCGGGCGTGCGTCTTACTAAATGGACTCAGCGAAGGTGGAATGAACAATGCAACATCATGGCAGCCTTGCCAGACCAGAAGCAGGCGGGCCTGCTATGGCAGATTTACCATCTGGCA